>JAVQJG010281321.1:0-42808 GCA_036024015.1 Craterocephalus amniculus | reverse complement strand
ACCCCGCCTGTTGGAGGTTGGTCAGCCCAGAGACGTGTGTGTGACAACTTCAGTGACAGATTGCTCACCTCACATTTCCAGAATGTATTTGACACTAATCATGATTTAGCACAAGATGTGTTGTAATTAGTCCTTCTGTGTGATTTTCACCGCTCCACATTGTTAATGTCTCTCGCAGATCAAAAAGACATATCCAGTGTTTGCCGAGAAGCAATAAAAGCAGTAAGTACACTTTGTAAGTATATCTCCCAAAGCAATCTAAATCATGTCTAACGAGGTATGTGTCTGTCATTTTTTAGACACACACACACACACTTTCAGCAAGATGATGTTCAAACAGTCCTTCATACCTAGGTGCAGGAGGGGTTAATCCATCAGAAGCGAGTTTTCTCGTGTAGCAGAACTCTATTCCCTAGGCCTTTCCCACTCATCCATCGCCTGAAGAGGACGGCCAGCTTATTTTCTCTGCATATTAAAAATTGCCTGGAGAGGTGGAAGGCAGGGCCTCGGGAGGATTCAGATAGCAAGGGGGAAAAAGATGAGTGGTAAGACAGAGACGGTAGGGGGGGGGGATCAGGGGTGTGGTTTTCCTTTGCTTTTTTTTTTTTCCCTCAAATAAATGATTAACTAAATAGATCCCCCCCATTCCTGTCCAGTTTGAAAGGCGGGCCGGCTTTGATCTCCAGGGCTCTTTGAAATGATCTGAGGAGTGAATGAAACGGGAGAGATAGGCGGGAGGGGTGAGTGTAAGTTGGCGTGATGGGGACAGGAAACGGGGAGACGCAGCAGGTATTGGGGCAGAGAGAGGAGACCGAGCAGAAGTTACCAGATTTAAGGCTTTTGGTGCTCTGACTGAGGGAGATGGGGTGGATGTGTGGCAGTAGTCTGGGTAAAGACTTTGCTGCAGATATGCCAGGGGATAGATTAGTTTCCCCATATCCCCAGAGATCAGTGAGGCAGCAGATGCCCCTTCCTCACTAAAAAAGCAAATTGGCCTTTGCTTTCCCATTGCAGGAGGGTAGAACACTGCTGGATGTAAATCCCATATCTTATTGGCTCTGCTGTGCTTGGCGGCCCTTGTAAACACTGTTAGGCCGACTGAGGCGAGAAGGACTTTCTCCTTTAGTTGCTTGTTGCTGTGGCATTTAACAATTTGCTTATTTATTCTGTTCTGACATATATATATGTTTTAACTTTTCAATAGACTCAAAGATGCTTTGTTGTTTGTACATGTGTACTGTATAAAGTATAATAAAGTAGTAAAGTAAAGTATAGTATTTTTATTTTATTTAGGATATATTCAGCCTGATAGGACCATATTTGAATGTATTGTTTAAACAAAATCAGTTTGTTGGGGTTGCTGGAAACTTGAAGATGAAGATGGATCATATTCATAATAAGTGAAAGATATACTCAGCTTCCTCTCAGGCTGGAGGGTCTGCACAAAGAAATGCACAAAGGTGCAGTTCTCTCTTTATTATCTTTTTTTGCATAAGATCCACTGGACCATCCCTTATAAAAGAAAAGAATTTGAAGGCCGGCCTGCATTTTTTAACGCAATGCTCTTCCCCGCCCCTCGTGCAGATGTAAGAATTTAACCATTGCTTACATACAATCCTTGCTTGGCGTTCTTGCCCATAAATATTTGTTGATAGAGAGGTAAGAAAGAGAGGAAACTATTATTGTTCAGTTGCCTCTTACTTTTAAAAAAGAGAGGAAACTTTTCCTGTTCAAACCATTTTAAGTTAAATGAATGGATTATCATGGCCAACTAAACAGACTAAAGTTTCTTTAGCCTGTTGCAAAAAGCTTATAATCCTCGAAGGTTAATTAGATTTTAGTGCCATTTTATGTTCACTATTGCGTTACAGTCTGCTCTCCTTTTGAAGTCTTTGTAAAATGACCTAGTAAAATTTGAAGAACATGATTCAAATCTTGCACATCCCTGCCATTATTTCTGAGTAATTTGTTTCATTATGCGACTTTAGCTGCTGTTTACTGTGACTTTAAGGCAAATAAAAATCCCTCTGATCATTTCAGATTATTATAGAGAAGCGTCTAATACATCTCAGATTCATATAATTATAGCTGTAGAAAGCAGCCAGCAGCCACATCCACAGCAACACTGTTAGTAAAAAGAGAAGAAAGTACCATCTTTGAACAGGGATTGACTTTTATTACCTCATCTAGAAATATTTATCATTCAGTCAGCGCAGATTCCTCTGAAACTCCTCTGTGTTGCATCACTGACTGTTTCCGTCCTTGTTGCATGTTTTTTTTTTGTAAGCCAAGAAACTTGGGTATTTTACCAAAGTCACCCGATACTTTCCATTTTGCACCGTGGCCGTTTTTCTGTTGGAGTCTGTTCTGTAGCACCTCTGCTCCCACGAGGCCATTGGATCCCCACTTTCATTAAAGTTGTTTAAAGAGTCTGTCAGCTTTGGTGCCTCATAAAGCAGACTGCTATGATGAAAAATAACGGAGCGAGAAAACAACACAACCCCACCCCCGTGCTTCTCTTTTTATAAGTTCATGCACACAGACACAAATGCACAACAAAATGCTGTTTGTGAAGGTTCTAATGAGTCCCAGTAGCGGTGGTATTCCCCCGCCCGCAACCTCCCACCAATTTGACATGCTTCGGTTGGGCTGGGTCCTCGGCTCGAAGTCCTCCACACAGAGACCTAATGAATCTTCTCAATTTACACAAACATAAGACGAGCCAAATAAGCTGGAAACGCTCGCTTCACTTCAGCTTGTAATTGTCCCAACATGTCAATCAATCACTGCAACCTGCTTGAATCCCTGTTTTTTATCCAGATCAGAGTGAAAAGCCACCCCGTGAGAACTTACCAACCTCTATTACTCTGTTTACAAGTCTGCTTTCATTTTATGTGAGAGTTGGAGAAGTTAACGCGGTACTTTGGGCTTAGGAAGGTGACAGGAGGAACAATGGGTCCAGCCTCAATGGTCTCCCAGGGCTCTCTGTGTTGAGGTTCAGCTGTAATCGAATCACAGCTTTTGCTGCCCACAGAAGACGTGAACGAATTGTCTCAGATAGTTTATAGGATAATAAACCCCCTCCACGCCAACACCTGCCAGCTGTGCTTAGCTTGGACCAGAACATTTAATACCTCCCGCTGTGCACCTGCAGCCCACCCCATAACGGCCGACGCTCTATCACGGCAATCAGCACAGCCAATAGGTGCTATCTCTTTCTCTCCGCTGGATGCTCCTGAAAGTTATGATCGGTGTAATTAAAATCTTCTCTCAATTAACCATGCATTGCTGACCTTGTTTGCAGGTCGGGGTGCTGTATCTTAGGCCAAACGCAATTACTGCCATTTTCTCTTATCTGATCTCATCTGCTTACCTCAGCCACCGCCGAGCAGTGACTCTCGTAAATACTCTCGTAAATACTGAGAGCAATTTTCCCCGGACGTCCTCTCTCTCTCTTGACAGGATCTCACATCTTTATCAAATCTCCCCCCTGTATTTCTTCAAAGAAGCAGCGGATTGGGTGAAGAGTAGGTGGACAAATGGATGCAGCGTGGATGCTATCTAAGGATTGCACTTGACACAAAGAGCCCTTTGTGCATTGCAATCTGTGCTTGCTTAAGAAAGGTTTGAGCGCCGGCCCGTCTGCAATCTGCGAATGTGAAAAATGTCGCAGTGAATAATGCTAATTACGTCTCTGACAAAACTGCACTTTTAAAACGCTATTATTGGTCGAGCATGAATCTTCTCACTGCTTTTGGCGGCCCGATATTATTAAGGAATTGTGTATTAACGGGAGTCAGCAGTTTTTCGGTGGTGCAATCTCATTACATTTACAGGGAAGGGATGAAGCGCAACAAAAAAAAAAAATTAATTGGAAGCATGCGATAGTTAGGACAGGAGCCTGGGCAAGGGCAGAATAAATCAGAGGTCTGTTTGACAGCTTTATGGCAGAGTGGAGAGAGAAGTGGTTGACTTTAATGGGTGGAGATAGAAACGTTGAGTTACTTTATTTTTTGTCCCTCTTTCTCCCCACAACACCCACTCCTCACACTCCCCCCCCCCTCCCCCTCTTTTCAGAGTAGGCACACAGCCCATCACCCCTGAACTGTGTAGCATGGCTTGATATATAGAGTTAATTTAGCCCGCTGCGTGCAATAATTCATGCATTCAATGTCGCGCAGACACTGCACGGGGTGGGATTATTAATTTTCTGTGTTGAAATCGCAGCCTCCTGCCTCACACACACACCTCCGTCCTGCCTATCACCTACTCTACAAACTGTCCCCACCCCCACTTCCTCAGTTTTTTCCCCATTACTTTTAGTTCAATCAGCTAAAATAGTGCAGTATTTCTTCTTGCTGCTAAGTTGTCGATGCTGACCAAAACCACAAGCAGATATACACCTTTTCTTCCACTCAGCATATAAATACTCTCATCTTGTGGCCCTGGCCAAGTGGTCACATCCTGGCCTCACCCAATCCCCCTCAAACCCAAGTTCACAAAGGTCATCCCCCACAAGAGGCTGCCCCAGCCTACGTGTCCCTTTGGACCTTGTGCTTTTATAATTGGGATGGAAATCCAGGCTAGAAATCAACCAGTAAAGTGCTTTCTGGGCGGTGATGGGGGGGCCCTGCTCTCCATGCACTTATTTAATCTGTGCATACTTCTGTGTTTGGTGTGTGTGTGTGTGTGTGTGTGTGTGTGTTTGCGTGTGTTTGTCTCATATTGTTGCATGCCTATGAGAGCAGATGGATGGGACTACACCTCATCTCAAAGGTCTTTGTAACCCAGAAGTGACTGAAATGTGGAATTTTATTGACAAGAATTTAGATTATTGATTATTTTTGTTGAGTATTAAAAGAGCTAAACCTGATATTATTTTAATCTTTTTAAGAAAAATAGTTTCTACACGGTATGTTATGTGGTAAAAGGGGTAAGTCCATATAAATGAATGACTCATTGATTGTGCATATGTACGAGTCCAGGCCCTTTTAGTTAGCGAAATGGATAATTTTTAGCTTCGGCATGATACTCTTTCTCTGCCAATGTGGTTAACTTCCGTAACTTCCGGATTCCGATCAGCAAGTAAGAGCGTTCCCCTAGGGAATCCGGAAGTTACGAAAGTTAACCCCATTGGCAGAGAAAGAGATTGTTACGCTAAAGCTAAAAATTAGCCGCTATCGCTAACTAAAATGACCTTGACTCGTACAAATGCGCAATCACTGAGTCATTTATTTTTATGGACTTAAAACGGGTAAGTCCGCCTTCCCCCTTTTACCACATTATGTACCGTGTAGAAACAATTTTTCTTACATTAAAATCTTATCAAGTATAGCTCCTTTAATTCTGTAAATGTGAAACATGACCAGCAAAAGTTTACGCAGCTCAAAAGTACGTCCTCAGCTTGCAGGAAAAGAAAAAGGGTTAAAAATTTCACCAGAACTGTACAAGATACAGAGATATAGCATTTACAAATCTGGAAGCATTTGGTCTGTTTGGCTTAGAAATGATTTAAACAATTAACTGGATATCTGAACCTTACTAATCTAATTTGATTAGAAGTATTTTCAAAAGAAAAACAACTGTAATTAACTAACTGTTGTAACAATTCAATCAAATCATCTGGAATTATACATGTAGCTGAACTAAAAAGGTCTAATTAACTCCAGTCTGGTGAGGGGGGAGAAAAGACAGGAAAAGAGAGTCTTTGCACGTTAGTCACTTGCTTTTCAAAGACATGGCATCACTTTGCGAGCTCTGCTTCATGTCCTGCAGCTTTGAGCCACGGCACCATTGGGCTTCTGCTGTGTTTCACGATCCTTGGCTCATACCATCCAGCAGAAGATAAACAGAAAAGCATTTTCCCCTCCAGGCCTTGAAGAAAACTTGGTGTAAAGTTGAAGCTGTCACCTTAACTCCAACATGGAAACTCTCTCAAGCAGAACTTGGCAAAAGAAAATAACTTCTCTACGTGGTCTGGCAGAGTTGCAGTGCACATTGTTTTCATGTTTTTTATTTTATTTCAGTTGGCGGGGTAGAGGTGAGTTGAGTCGTTTTTTTTTTTTCTTCTTTTCTTTGTTTTAGCAGTGGGAGGAAAAAAACGAGGTCACATTTGTTGGCAGAGCTGTGGGAGAGCACTGATAGGAGTGTGAGGGCTTTGTGTCAGGAGACATTTTGTGGCAGGCAGAGGAGAAACCTAGTGCTCTGAGGAGGGCTTTTCTCTTCTTAAAAAGGCGTTATGACCCCCGTGACCTAGAGAGTTGAAATGAAGGCCACCGCTGACTCTCGTCCCTAATTGAGGGAGGAAAAAAAAATTGTCAGAGCGATTGTTTTGCTGCTGTAAAACAAAACGAGGGTGGGTTTCAGATTATTAAAAAAAAGAAAGAAAGAAGTTAAAATTGCATTTGCACATGCTGCGATTGTGTTGTGAATGTCAGTCGCTGCTGCTGATCAGGCAACAAGACTGACCTGAACCCCTAAGGCGGTCAGTGGGTCTTTAATGTGAATACAATCCCATGATTCATCCTTTTTCATGGCGTTTCCTCCCCCGTTGTGTCGGGCTATGTATTACCAAGGCCCAGGAGAAGATCTCATTGAGCTCTTTCTGTATACGTATACACTTCCTGATGTGGGCGCCTCACGTCTTATCATTGACTTGAGGGATTTACACACACACATCTTGTGAAGTACTGGCCTTATCTTGATATTAATAGTTTCTGTTTTGATTCTTGATATTTAAAATGAGAGAAGTAATGGTTGGCAGCCAGCAAATTCAATTCTGTTTGTGTTGCAGCCTGAGTTCTATTGAAAGTTGTCAGATATTTCCTGGTTTCAGCCTCTCAAATGTGTTTGTACATTAATCTAATGCCTGTAGATTTTGTGTTTTTGGTCCAGCGGAAAGAGTTGCAGTTAGTCTAAGCTCTGATAACTTGTTGGCTACTTAACTTACTTTATTTGTGGATAGAATAAGTCAGAAGTTTGGTTGGGAATGGAAATCAGAATGACTTTTATGATGAAGAACCTGCAGTTTTAGGTTTGGTCATACGAAGCTGAGTTGCAAATCCTCTTCTTTTAGACTTTTATGACTAGTATAGAAATGCACAAAAATGCACAAAAGTAGAATTACCTTTCACTGGACTCCAACCCTCATTAGTATACCTCGACTTGTATTCTTCATGTGATCCCAATATATTTGAGTGTGTTGTGTTGCTCTGACTGGTGAACGTGTGATATTCATGGCTACGTTTCCATTAAAGTCAGACTAAAGTAATCTGAGAGGTTTGCATGGAAACATGTGTAAACATGTTGAACAAGGCTTGTTTAAACATGCTGCAAATGTTGAAAACCGTGCTGAAGTGTGGTGTGGAATCATTTTCTTGGACACTGAGTTCTTGAAACACATTGTCTCTGGATGTCAGAATTTGCTTAAATTGAGTTGTTTTTATTCACTGAAATATGAAACAGGGTCTCTGATGCTGAAGTAAAACCTTATCCTGGTGAGTTTGTGTGGTCAGGGGTATGGCTGTAGCAGAGAAGGAGAGGTATGCTTACCTTTGGCTGCTAGTTTGTGCTTATACATCAAACAACAGCTCAACCTTCTTGGAACCCCTGTGGTGATACCCTGGTCTCTCCCAGAGTTGCAGAAGGTGTCATGGTAAGGGGTCCTCACCTATCATCATAAGATTTGGGTAGTGAGCTGAGAGAAGCTTCCTTTGGAGAACCGCTCAGCCTAATAGATCAGGTGAAGAACTCGCACATCTGAGGCAGCTTGATATTGACTGGCTGCTCCACCATATTGACTGGAATCAGCTGATCTGATTCGGATCCATTTGGAAGTTTTCCATGTGCATGCTACTGGAAGAAAACCCCAGGGCAGACCCCAGGACTCAGTGTCGGGATTATATATCCTTTCTGGGAATACCTTGGGATATCCCAGGAGGAACTGGAGAGTGTTGCTGCAGGGAGGGACCTTAATGGCTGGACAGTAGTAAGCAGTAGTGAAGAGGTAGATGGATGGGATGAGGGACTACACACCAACTTAGACTTTCCACTTGAGTTCCACATCATGGATTAATTTCATGAAGACGTGAAGCACCACCAGTTAGGCAGCGCCGGGGAAGGGGGTTACAGCGTACTGCAAGATGTCCCTGAATCTTACAGGCTGCTCCTCTAAATATTTCCATATGCAAAATATTTCCTAAAGCCGGAGAGCTCTACCTCCAGCCTGCTGTTTATTGAATGTATTTCTTAAATTGAGAATTCAGCACAAATAATAATATAAATGTACAGTTAATAACCAGTAGCCTTTGCTTTTCAACAGTGCAAAGCCTTGGACTACAGCAGTGAGTTTGCATTAAACAATTATATGAAAGAAATGCATTTTCAATATATACCGTCAAGAAGTTTCAAAGCTCATTAGTGAACAAATGAAATGTAATACTCATTTCCATTATACTTAATACTGCACAAATTAAAGTATGTATTTCTAAGACTGTTGCAGTATTATTTGACAGGTACAGGTAACACATAACATTTCTTTTTCTAAGATAGGGACTCCTGCACACTATCACTGAAAATTTTTTAAGTTTGAATATTATTCTCTTACCTTGTTCACTGACTTTGTAAGGTTATGTTTATTCCAAGGTTCTTCTTGGAGCTTACCAGTTTCAGCTTTTGTAGACCGTATGACCCTTGTTGGTATGTGAAATATTTATGTGCCTTAGTATTTAGGTGAATAGCAGTAGTGGTAATATTTTTTAAAAGTCTCACTAAGGTGCCCTCAATTTGTTTCCTCAAGGTTTGAAGAAATGCAGGAACAGCAGAAACACAGGAACAACACAGAGATGGTATTTGTTTGAGAAGATTGCTCCACTACAGCTGCATGCTTGATGATTTCCTAAAAACACTTGCAGAGAGTTCAAGAAAGAAAAAAAAAAGTCTTGGTCTAGCTGTTAAATACATATTACCAGATTTCTCCCACAGAGTCGTGCTCCGTCTTTGGAAGGATGGGATGTTTGGCTTTAATCAATTCAGTTAGGGCAGCATTATCTGCAGGGCTGCCACCCGAGCCGCGCTGTACAATAACTCAAGGCGGGCATTTGAGGAGTGTGCGAGTTTGATCCTGTGCCAGGGTGATGAATAGCTGTTTTTTCTCTTTTGTTGCCCATCAGCACTTTTATTCCGCAGTTAATCCGCCAGGCCGTGTGTACCTCCCCTGCTGCAATTTTTCACCTTGCAGTGGAAGATTGTGTGTATGCGTTTTCGCATCTTGCTGTTGGTGGTTGTTGCTATCATATAGACACCTGAACCTGCCCCTTCCGGCTGGCGTTGGAGTCTGATTTAAAGCTTGTGTGTGAGTGCTGGTAGGATTGACGTCTCGTGAGAAGTCAGCGAGGAGAGGGAGTCATATTTATAATATGTCAACAGACCCTGGTGAGGGGTAAGGCTTGTTACTCCGGTGTGTCAGGTGTTAAAAGGATTGCCATGTTGTTGCAGATAATGCAGCTCAGCCCCTTGATTTACTGCACCAATGGGGGTGAGGCCCTCTACTTGGCCCACCGCCAGCTGAGACCAAGTCCACATTATGATGGTTTTTCTTTTTTTTTTTTATCTGTCCTGAAATATATCTCTTTGTAAAGTGGCCTGCAGGTTTTAGGGGTATGAATCATAACCTCTATGGTCACATATGGAATAACTGTTGGTTCAAGTTTGTGCAGTGAAAATCTGCAACATCTGGCGGTAATCCGTCCAGCTGATAGGAGTTTCCAAAATGACACAATTATTTAAAGATTTATTTAAAATATGTACTGAGGAGAGAAAGGAGGAATCATCACTAACAGGTTCCAATAATGGATGAAGGAATGAATGCATTGCATTGATGTACAACTAAACTTAGTTTGAGCGATGCCTTTTTGGCTTCTAGAAACCCTGAAGAAGAAAGACAAATTTGTGAAAAAAATAATTAGATTCTATTAAATATATGCAAGTCCTTTGAAATACCTTCAATACCGTAAAAAATTAAGCAGGGAATTCTTACAGTTGTAGTATAACAAGAAAGTTACACTGTGTGGAACCTTTGCAGGGTAGTAGACTTGAAACTTGCTTCCGGATAAGTACAATTTACTCTTCAGTTGTAAATCGTCACTATGAAAGACTAAACCAGCAGGGTTCAATGAATCACCAACACAGACTCACATCAACTTCGTCATCGTTTGTTAGAGTGAAGTAGTTAAAGACCTCTTTACCATGAGCAAAGTGAAAGGGGAGCAAGGCTAATTCAGCAAATGAACTGTCCATCAGCATTTAAGGATATTGATTAATACTTCATTAAGAAGAATGCATGCGATTAAATTGTGTGTCAGTGTGACTAGTTGAGGTCATCTAACGCATTAAAAAAGCCAGATGTGATTTCCTCAGTGTCGCATTCTGCATTCTGACTGCAGAAAACAGCAGAATCTGCTTTGGGGGGTTGGGGCTCCAGCAACAACCATGTTAAATGAAGGAAGAGATAACGCTATCATAGTGACTTTTCTGAATCTTTTTTTAATTTTTATTATTACAACTATTTAAACCGTTTAGTTGCTGTTATTTGTTGTATTTTTGTCAGATGTTGAAACAAATTCTGACCATTTCACATTTCCAAGAAGATATGATTGCTATGGAATAGAAAACTTAGCGACTGAAAATAAAAAATAAAAAGTTGATGCGGCTCTGGTTTGCTTACAAGCGTAGGTCTCGCTCCTCTTGACCTGAACCAGATGCATGTGGACTACAACCCTAGGCATCGTGGATGAACATAATCATGACACACAAGCAGGACATCTGTGGGTCAGACTGAGGAAGAACTCCCACAGTTATTGCTGAAATAATCGAATGCCGAATGAAACTAACATCAAAGTCAGTTTTCCGTGACTATTTACACATGGATGTCATTCATTCTTTAGTTTTGTGGTTCATTTATACATTGACATTGACTGAGATTTTGTCATAATGATTTCATTTGCATCTAAGCATTGCTCTGAGTAAAGTTTGGGTTTAAGTTTATTGCATAAAAAAGGGGGGAATTGTTGGATTTACCCCCCAAAAAGTACCAGTTCAGGCCCTAATATCACTAATCTAAATCTACATTAAAGTGAATCACCATTATTTGTAGGTGAGACGTGAGCAGAAGTGGCATTATTGTAACAGCTTTAACTGAGTCGGTAGATTGTATCAAGCATGTGGCATCCAGAGAGTCTGGAAAAGTTTAACTTTGCAGCCAATGAAGAAGTTCTAATAATAAAATCCTTGTTGAACCAACCAATGGTGCTCTATATGATTGTTACAGTGTTGCAAGACACATACTTAATGCAGCATTTATGGAAAACTCTTCACAGCAGAAGCAGGAAAATAATTTGTGAGAACTTGCAAGTGTTGAGTTTGGCTGTGTTGTAAAACACTTGTTACCAGATGTTCCCCATCACGGTGTCATTTTCTATGCTAATAGAAGGAGAGAAAGAAAAAAGCTGCTTTCTTATGTTTTTGGATGTTTTATTTTTGCAGACATCTGGCAGGGAATTCCTTGAAATGTAACGGTGTCATTTTCAGTTTCACCTGACTTGGACTTCGAGGCTATATTAGATCTCTTGCAGCAGACAGGTAACAAATCTACTGGATGCTTAATGGGGTTTAAGTGGAATGACCCGGAATTCTGCTCACAACTTTACACCCTAACATAACCTCCCCACCTCTGTCTGCTCCTCATGCTTTTCAGACCAGCTCTGATTAGGGACTCTGTGGTCCTCGTGGTCATATTTTAATACAAGCCTGTGCACTCTAAGGGCCCCCGTCAGCCTTGCACTTGCCACATCGCTCTGCGCTGTTGGGGCTAGTCGTCCTCCAGAGAGCTGTTCTACATACGGCATACAAGGAGCACAGCTTTGCGTAAAAGCCTGCTGAGGCCCCACACCATTTATCTCTCAGCTGCAAGGTTGGGCCAGTACTAATTGACTGAGCTGTGTGTGTGTGTGTGTGTGTGTGTGGACGCAACATATGTGTGTTTCAACCCCGGTCCCTTGAAGCATGGCGTATTAGTAGAGCCTGAGATGATAGGATGTGGTAAAGAGAGGGAGGGAGGCCAGGCTCGTGTTGCAGGTCCGTCGGAGGAGGGCTTGGATGAAAAGCAGTTATTGGCTCCGGCTCTTTAAAGGAAATATACCTGATATTATTTTAATCATTCTAAGAAAAATGGTTTCTACACGGTACATACTCTATATAGACTTTACACGTAAGTTGGACTTCCCCCTTTTAAGTCCATAAAAATGAATGACTCACTGATTGCGAAAATATAGGAGTCCAGGACATTTTTGTTAGCGATAGCGGCTAATTTTTAGGTTTGGCGTGACGCTCTTTCTCTGCCAATGGGGTCAATGGTGTGTTCGATTTGTCCTCGGAAATTGGATTTTCCGAGATCCAAGTTGGAAATACAACCCGAATGCTCCGCGAATTCAGAAATCAGGGTTGTCCCGCCAACCCTGACTTCACTTAGTAAAGATGGCTTCCCAACAAATCAGTGGTGACTGAAACCAAAAATAACTGATTTATGTTTATATGTTTTTGTTTAACTGTACATATATTTGAGTTAAACGTAGTGCTTTGTAACTTCTGGGTAGACAGTAAGTTTTCAAAATGCACGCATGTTAGAAACGCTAAATAAAAGCGTTGGATGTGATCTCTCTGTTTACACCAGAAGCTGTTTGCTAACATGTCTAGCCTCTAAAATTACGACCAACTAAGGAGATACATAGCGATTTTGTAAGTTGGTCAATCCGAACGCTCTCAACTTGGATGTGATCTCATTCCCAGTTCAGAGTTCCGACCTCAGAGACAAATCAAATGCAGCAAAACTTCCGTAACTTCCAGATTCCCTAAGGGAACGCTCTTATTGGCTGATCGCAATCCGGAATTTACGGAAGTAAATCAGAAAAAGAGCGTCATGCCAAAGCTAAAAATTAGCCACCTTCGCTAACTAAAATGGCCTGGACTTGTACATATACCCAATCAATGAGTCATTCATTTATATGGACTTAAAATTATTTTACCACATAAAATACCGTGTAGAAACCATTTGTCTTAGAAAGATTAAAGTAACATCAGGCATAGCTCCTAAAAAAAAGCAGCCTGTAAAAACCACACAAATGGTGCTGCTTAGAAAGAGAAAAAAACTTCACTGGAGTGCAGGTTTTTATGTAGTTCTACGTTTGAGATATGCTGAAACTCAACAAAAGACATCACAGAAATGTGACCTAGTGTGTGAGTTGACTCTAATTTCTCAAGTCATATAGAAACCAGATTTATTCAATGCCATAAGAAGTGGGTCTGTGCTCTGTGGTGGATGTTTACAGTCGACACTTGGGTGATTATTTAACAATTTGCCTCCAAATGATTCCAGTATGACCATCCAGCATTTGTTTAAAACTCCTCTGTGTTTCTGGTCACACATTTCTTCGCCTGCCGGCTTCGTTTTAGTGACGTTGTCACGCTCCCATATGCCAACAATTAACTCGTTGCGATCATTTCAATAGAATTAATTGCCAGACCGTTAAAAATAAGTCAAACTGGAATTATCTGTAAGCGTTCCTGGCTGCGTGAGCCACATCTTGTGTGTTGCAGCTCTCCCTCTCTCTCTCTCTCCATGTTCCTCTCAGCACTCTGTTCTGGACTTTATCAACATGTTGTTTGACTTGGCCTCCTCCCAATGTAAGCTGAAGTACAGCACGGAGTTGGCCGTCTCACCGTCCGCAGGGAGAGGGTTGAGTGATATGTGTGTCTGTGTGTGTTTGTGGGCACATTTTGGATGTTGAGGGTTTTTTTTTTTTGTTTTGTTTTTCGGGGAGCGCTTGGTGGAAGCACCTCATTCTTCTTGGACCAGGAAGGACCAGGAAGCTCTGAATTATGCCGGCTCTTCCTGGAAGGGACCCAAACGGAGCCAGGCCGGGCCGGCTGGACTCAGGCAGGCTGTCTGAGCTGCGGCCTGGCCTCTCGCTGACATCCAGCTGGTGGCAAGAACACTTCTTACCTCACCCTTGCAAGGCAGGCAACGCCTTCCCTCTGCTCACAAGGTTGGCACACTGCAGGCGCTTTCCTGTACTGGAAGTGTGTTTTTTTTAGCTTCGGCTTTGACAGTGGCATACACTGATAACCTCAGACTTTGGAACTTGAGAAACAAAAAAATCAAAAAATTACTGATAGCAACCGGTGCACCCATTCTGCAGTTTGAAGGCGTAATGTTGAACATGCTAAATATAATCGTGTCAAGCTGTCACCTGCCTACACTGTCACAGGCCATGTTTAGTAGAGGAAAATCGTACTCTTGTCTGCCTGAGGTGCTGAGGATCTGGGCATGTAAGCTGATATTAATAGTAGAGCCGGGTTGGTGCTGCAGGGTGTCCAAAACCTTCCTGTTTTCTCTTTCTTTGTTTTGGCCCACTGCTGATAGATTTACCTCTGGAGGAACTCCAGCATCGTAGAGGGGAAAAGGGACTCCATTGTTCAAACGGGGCTCTTGTGGAAAGAAAGCAAAGGGATTTCTGAAGAAAATAAGGGAGAAATAATAATTATTGACGATATTAATGCCAAAAACACGGCGGTCAGTGAGACTTGTGTTTGTTATTTTCGGAAGAAACGTAGAGGGCGAAGGTGTTTTTTCCTCAGCAGAGAGTAGCTCTTTGGGTAAAAGTGTAAAATTGGGCTTTTCATGAGGAGGCCCTCACGTTCAAGTCTCCAAAGAGAGCTCCAGCGTTTGATAGAAATCAGCAGTACGAGCGATGGAGATAGCTCGGTGTATCCCCGCTGCAGACTGTCAGATAACTTTACCAGTCGACTCTTCTCACAATTTTTCCTTTCAAGCTCCAGAGGGAAATTAAATCAGGAGAAAGTACCGCAGTAGTTATCCCGACTCTGTCTCGGAGCAAGTGTTTCGTGTTTTCACAGCTCTGGCAAGGATTTCCACGGGAGTGAAATTGAGACATTACATCCAAATATAAAGAGGTTCTAGCACCAGCTGGGAAAGAAAGATGAATGCAGACTCCGGGGCTGCTGTGTATTTGACAACTCATTGAAAGATTTGATCTAAAGCTAGCATGATGGTGATATATTTTGGCAACTTCCTGAAAAGAAAAGGCAGTTACTGTAGATAATCTAAATCTTTTTGACTCCCCATTCAGTAGAGGTAAAATAAACTCTGACTGCATGTGTTTGAACTGAAAAAACCCATTCATCATTTGGAATAAATCAGGGCACTTTAATAAAAAAAAGGATGCAACACATTTGACTGTGATTTCTAGATACAAATGTGTTTTACCAGGGATTTAAATGGAGGTTTGATGTTTCGCCTCTTGAGGTTAGATTGGCTGTAAAAGACTTGGTACAGTAGGATTTGTGGTCAACAGTTCCCCCATCTAATCCTACATCATTTTAATCTTTGGAGATTTGCGCTTCGAATGGAATTACTATGTTATACTAACAACCGTAACAGCTTTTGGAAGATTTTTCATCATAATTGCTGAACAAATATTGAGAGGAACTCAATTAGACTGAGCTCAGAGTACGCATGTGTGCCAAGCCTCGGTAGGCTGCTGCAGAATAGAACATTGTCAAAAGTTTCTTTGGATGTTCAGCTGATTTTATTAATAATTTTGCAGATGATGAAAACATCTCCGCAACCACCAACGAGCTGTATAATGACATTTTTAAAAGGTGATTTTTGCACAGTTTGAAACCTAGCTGCTGCTGCTTCGGGCTGAAGCATTCAGTGTTGTGGATTTGTGCATAATATGTAGCAACATTCATCATTTCACTTCCTTCCACTTATGTGAGGTCAGGCTGCGGAGGCATCCCCGACATCCCTCTCCCTGATGACACTCCTGGGGGATTTTTAGGTGTTCCCATGGCCAGTCTGGATATAATCCCTCTAACGTCTTTTAAGTTTGCCCCTGGGCCCTGCTTCATGCTCCGCTATAATCACAATATACAGTCGGTGGCAGTTTTGAATCATTGACTCCTGAATTTGCAGTTTCTCTCTTACTGGGTAGAAACGCTCTGCAACAACGTTGCCTCAGTGGATCAAAGTTTTTATAGTTCCTGGATGCAAAGTTATTGGATGCTTAATCCTTTTTGTGACAGATGATACTTTTCAAGCATTATCGAATAACATATCCAAAGAATTGTAGTTATACAATGTTGAATGGCCGATTTATTCTGACTGTTTACTAGGGGTGTGAATCTTGTAGCAACTCACGATTCAATTCGATTCCGATTCTTCGGGTAATGATTCGATTCTGTATCGATTCTTGATTCAAACCGTTCCTAATTCACAGTCAACCCTCTTTTAGTAACAACACGTGCTGATTAAGTGTGTTCCTCTATAAGCCAGAAACAGCTCTAAAGAATTGTTTCGTTAGTTGAAAAAAACTGATCATTTTTTATCAACAAACAGTTTAAACTTTGCTAACCTGGCAAAGTTTAACATGTCTTTGTCATTTAGCAGCAGCTTTGAAAGTCAAAGTAATAATTTTCAGCCTTTTAAAAAAATTGATTCTTGGAAATTTTGACATTATTCTGAATCTCGATGAACATTAATGATTAAAAACGATTTTTTTTTTCACCACCCCTTACTGTGTGTGGTAAATGTGGCTAAAAATGGTGTCAAAGCAACAGCCGGTAATGACTACCATTTGAAACTAGACTTGTTCCGATACCAATGCCAGTATTGGAAATTCCTCCGATACTGCACCAAATTCTGGTATCGGTATCGGCAAGTACTGGAGTTCATTCAATTTGATACCACATAATTTATGGAAATAAGTGTGTATTTACTGATTAGCTTGATTAGGTCTGACACAGTTCTTTTTCATTGTTCAACAGTACTGTGTACTGTGCAGCCGTCTGCAGCCTACTGTTTTAGAGTGTTAGACAAGGTTAGACAAAGAGCTAAAAGTAAAGATGCCAGCGCTGTGGCAGTATTTCACACGTGATTCTCCTACCAGCAAGACTGCATCTATATGGCTTCTATATAGATAAATGGCTTCAATTTGCTGTATTTATTCATGTTTTACAAAGAGTTTAACCTGAGACAGGCCTTATCACAATGCTAATCAAATCACAGTCATGCAGGTGTAATATGACATTTGCTTTATAATATAATGGTATTGGTACTTGATATCGGCCGATACCCATAGCACAGGTAGCGGAATCGGTATCGGGAGGAAAAAAATGGTATCGGAACATCCCTATTTGAAACTGAAATCGGTGTCCTACTTTTCTGGTTTCTGGATCTTTGCCTCACTAAACACAGCTGAACACAAAACAAAGTGAGGTGTCTTTTTTATTAACTAAAGTAAAAATCATTGTTGAGCTGCGTTCTTTTGCCTTCAGCTTTTTGAGTTGGTTGCCAGCGTGTGTATATGGCGGGATCAGCTTTAAATGTCTTATCCACGCCAGGAAGCGCTGCCTTAATATCTCTCAGAATTGATGTTTTTTTTTCCTTTCTCTTCCCGGAGGGTGTCAGAAAAGCCAGGTGAGAAATGCAGCCCAGCTTTGTTCTGTTTTTGATTTGGATTGAAAACATGTTAAGTGAGGATTCTCTGGATTTATCCATCGCTCAAGTGTTTCATTGGGAAAAATCCTCAATGAATGAATCCTCACCAGTATTAGGAAATAACTGACATGTGTGGAAATTCCTCTCTGTTAGATGTATAAATGTCAGACACAGCCTTGTGAAGCATCAGAACAAAAAAAAAAAAAACCTGTCCCTCTCAGCCCTGAGCCGGGGGCTTCTATAGCCCTACTTCACATCCTTAGAAAGTCAAGTCTTGCAGAGCAGACCCCAAGGCTTAATGTCAGCAAATTAATTATGGATTCACCCAATTAGTTCACAAACTACACTGTGTTCCACGGAAAATGGTTATTCCCCCAATTGATGTCTCTTCTTCTCTCTTTGCCCCAGTGAGCATCGCACCTCTCTCAGAACTATGTGTGTGGTCGTCGGCTTGTGTGAAGTGACACACAGCAGGCAGGTAGCCTGACCTTTTTAATTATTCATTCTCCCAAACCCATCCACAGTCGCTCTCCACGAGTCCAAGCCTTCAGTTTGGCTTTTTAACACCTGTCCAAGCACATTTCCATCCGTCTCAAACAAAAAGGATGGCTTTTATGTTTCGTTTTTTTTTCCCCTGATAACACAACGCATGAAGAGTGTTTGTAGCTGCAAGAGTTGATCAATGCATGGGATCAAGATCTTCCACCCGTGTTTAAAAAATGTCAGACGAAGCAATGAGTCAGTGTTACCCGCTGAATGCTCGTATCTATTTGCCAAACCAAATTATTTTCTTATTTCAACAAAGTCAATTAACCACAGAGACAATTCTCTGGAAGATGGATTGTGACAGCAGCAGTGTCATTAAATTTCATTGCATTACAAGAAGATGGTATCACAAATTAATTCACATTCTCATGGTTATAGTCATAATATTAGGTAGAGAAAGAAACAAGGCAGCATTCAGTGATTATTTTTCAATTTAATTAAGATTTAAATTCCATTCTTCGTGATTCTTTAATGATTAGTTTATTCAGTAAAAGGTCAAAACGAAACAGTAGTTAACAAGCTCATCTTTTTTTCAATCAATTTTATTTCAAATTTTTTTATTCTCAAGTTTAATGTTACATTGATTTTTACAATTTCCCTCAGGGGAAATTCTTTTTTAAATTTCTTTTTAGTCTCTGAATAAGGATTTGAAACCTAATGAAGCCAAATCTGAAGGGTGAGTTGGATCAAGCTGTTGTTTGTATTTATTGGACAGTCAGTTCAATAAATTTATCAGTCAATGAGCAATCTTTTTGGAAGAATCCTTCATACCACTTGAGCTACAGTCACGCTGCAGACAAATCTGCCTTTTATACTCACATGTGACCCATATCTCGTAAACAGCACAAACAAGATTTTTTTCCCAAATCCAACCCTGGCCACTTTCATGCGGGCTGTTGAATAGGAGAGCAGTTCTTTGCCAGAAGAGCGTAAGTAAACAATGGACAAAAAAATATTCTTTCATCACCTTTTTATTTTTTTTTTAGCTCCAACTGCACAACAACTCAAAAAATCATCTGTGTAGCATCTTTATTACGTCAGCATTCTGCATATGACATGAAATCCTTTTCTGCTTTTTCTGGTGCTAGACTGCTTTTACTGGAGTCAGATGGACCAGAGACTTCGGAAACTCAAACCTAAAATAAATTTAAAAAATCTTACCGGTTCAAGCAAAGGCTTTCTTGTGAAGTTTTACACCACATTACTTCTACATCAGTTATTTCCCTTCTCACTACATCTGCCATAGTATTTAAATAGTTCCGATTGCCCATGCAACACCTGTGAACATGTTGACTTGGTTATAAAACAGCTCTAGGCGGAGCATAATTTTCCTCCAGTCAAATGCATGGCTAATGAAATAGTATTACCAGGAGCCTTATTAGGCAGAGAACTTGTGAATATCTAAGTTGACATTTATCTAAATATTAATTACCTGGGATAGCATGTCGAGTGAAAGCAGCTATCCAAAAAAGAAGCCTTGCGTTAATTTTGTCCAGCATCAACATCTCTGGACTCGGATGCAACTGGGATGAACCATCATCGTGTGAAATATGGATCGTGCTCAGACCAGTCAGTATTCAACACTGTAAGTGGAAGAATTTGATGCAGTATGCTGTTTTGTTCAAACGTTCTTGGCAAAATAACATAAAAGGAAATGTAACAATCAGTTTTTTGTGTATATATTTTGCATACTTCACCAAAATGATCTGATTTGGGGTTGTAATTGTTGTGGTGGACTGGTAACCTGTCCAGTGTGTATTCCACCTCTTATTGAGCAGCAGCTGGGATGAGCTGCAGCCACCCTATGAGTACAGTATACATTGAGCTAAGAGGGTCATGGATGTAGATGATGGATGGATGGATGGATGGGGTCCTAATGAACTATTTGCTTTGTTTTCCATCCCGGTCTGCAGGATTTATACCTGGTTGCCAAGCAGAAAGTCTGCGGCTAAAAAGTTTGAAGATTGTCGTAGCTTGTTCAGTCAAGCCAAATTAATTTATAAAAGCCCTTTACGACAGCAGCCACTGAACAAAGTGCTGAAAATGAAATAACTATTCATTGAATATACATCAAATCAAATAGAAAGAAGCAAACTAAGAGAACTAGCAATAAGACAAAAGTATAAGGTAATTTTAAAAAGACAACTAACCAGTTAATTCAACCGTTGTATTAAGGTGGAACATTTCTGTGTCATAAATAACAGTCTTTCAAAAAAATTCAATTTGTAAGCTGCACATTAAACTAGATGGGACCCCAGTACAGGAAGAAGTTGTGATGAGACAGATGATGGAACTGGGACGATACTATTGATACTTTTGTCTGTGAGACCAATCTAAAGTTATTGCCTGTTCTGAATAATGTTTGGTGAAGGCTGTAATGGCTGATGTTAACTTCAAAGGATCAACTTGAAACCTCATAGCATAGTCTTGTAGGTTAATTTTCTCTTTTAAGTAAGTCAAATGAGAATTTCTTTGAAAATAAGAGGGTGTTTTTTAATAAAGACCACACAATACATCAAAAAATTATCATCACAATATCAGTACTGCAGACTTTTTGGCTTGAAGCGGGACAAACAGGTGTATCAGTGACAGCTGCAAGAGTGGATCAAGATTAAGCTAAAGTATTTGTTTACAGCAAGTCGGATCATTATCACAGTGTTTATTGATTTCACATTGTCACATGCTTTGCTAATATTGTGCAGTCCTGAAATTTGCAGAGGGTAAATTTTTTCTGGCTCTATCATTATTGATTAGAGTCAAGTGGATATTCTAACCCTTTGTAACTCCCAGTAAGAAGACAAAGCTTCAGCTTGAGCTTTGACAAACCTTCAAACATTCCTCGTGGCACATTTTTCTTTCAGATTGTAGAATTTCCATTCCCATTAATCAATACTTCATAACTCATGTTTTAGATGTTTTCCAAAGTGGTCTGAATTCATTAAGCTGTTCTTTTCACGCTGATTAATCTCATTCTAAATAATTTCAGCAGTAATGTTGCCCCCACGTTGGTGTGTGCCCATTGTGCTGTGTTCAGACCCCTGCTTACTGACTGCCCTTCCCCCTCCTTGTGCTTCATGTTCGGACAGTGATGTCTGTGTGTGTCGCTGACGCCGGGCAGAGTTTGTGGAGTGTGATTGTGTTCGAAGCCGAGCCATCCTTGGGAGACGGCGCTGACCGTTACAGATATGGATTCCTACGTTTATTGTCTTGGCCTGGCAAATGTTTCCCCTCGCAGTGAGCTGCGGCCACGTGGGCAGGGATTTTTTATCGATCATCTGACTTTGTAATGCCTCTTAAAATATTAAGATTCATGTGCGTGACCTTTATGTGTGGATTGAATGTGTAAAATCTCTGCCTAAACACCCTTGTCGAGCCCGGCCTACTGCACTTTGTAGAAGTTCTTCTTTTCCACTTTGATGAAACTGCCCTGCATTTTTTAAGTTTTGGGGTGGATAAAAGATATGGAGGGAGCTTTTTCTGATGCAAACAGAGAATGGGAGCTTTGCAGAAAAATAAGAATCTGAGCGAGTGAGCGCTTTCTCCCTCCACCCTCTCTTACCCACTCTTGCTCTTTATGTTAGGCTAATACACACATAAACACACACACACACACGAGTGGAGAGCTCTGGAAGAGGGCCCGGTGATTGATGACTCTGTGAGAGACCTCAGAGGGAGCAGCACCGCAGAGATGGACAGATGAAAAGGGAGGAGGAGGGACTGAAAGACCACTGAAATGAATAGAGTAACAGGGTGAGGCTGTTCAGAGGCAGTTAACGTGCTGGAGCCGGCGCGCTGCATTGTTGTGAAGACACCCTGGAAGTAACCTTATGTGTTGCTTCCTCTTGTCAAAATCCCTCATCTTTCAGTGTGGGAGATCCTGTTTTTCTGTCCCAGAGGAGCAATCCGCTGTCCGTCGAGACAGATTTTGTCACAGTTTTCCTGGCAAACTTAACATGGATGTAACTTTGACCCACCTAAACAGTGTTTCCATACCAAATGCACAGCCCCATGGTAACCACACCGACTGACGGCAGCAGCCTCCGCCTGCAGGACAATGCAGCCTGCAGCAGAACAAGAACATGGAGGAGCCCCACAGACAGCTGGCATCCAAAACTCCTCAGGCTGATGGAGCATCTGTTGAATATCCCAGAAAGTTTTTTTTAAGAGACCTCTAAGAGCCACAGGATTCGCCGCCATTCCTGGGGTCTGATATTATGAGAAAGGTCCTTTTTTCTGTGTCCATGTGGCCTTAATGTTGTAGTTGATTGCTGGAATTAATACCAGGATAATTTTGCTCGGGGAAACAAAGATGTTGATGAAGAACACATCCTGATGTACAAAGAAATAGTTCTGTAGGTGCAAAGGTGTCCAGATTATTTCCAGTTTTACCTCCTCTTAGGTCAGGATTTGATGGTTCTACAGGCCACCTCACATCCACACCTCCTTCATTTCCTAACGCCAAAAGAATAAGAATAAGAATTAAAAAGGAATTATTCAATTCTGCCTACAAAAGACTGATGAAGTCTTCATGAAGTCTTTAAGTAATGACTTTGCCTTAAAAGAGATGCTTTCGTAATCTCAGTACTTTTCCGAGAGGGGCGACGCCTCGGGTTCTGGACAAGTGAGATGCAGAGTACGAGTCTCCCCGAGCGAGAGCATTTCATCCCTGCCTTGTTCCAGTAATTTTATTCTAATTCACTTAGATGCTGATGCTCGCTCTTCATGTACTGCCAGCGGAGAAATGCACACTCCTCTGTTTTCTCTCCCAACAAAGATGCAACTGTACAAATAATTGCCTGCGTGTCTGACAGCGATGCTGAACTGAGGGCTTTGGCGGGTAACATTTCCAGACAAATAGAAAATTCAAACTTCTCCGGAAATGGAAAGTACGACCACAACCGAGATGAGGGGTGAAGAAGGTAAACAAAAGCTGATGGAGTTTGCCAGCCGTTGCTATAGAAATAGAAATATGATGATCTGAGTGTGGTGTGTGTGCAGAAGTGTGTGTAAGGTGCTCCCCTCTGAGTAGATTTTAACTACCCTCTGTTGGCCCGACGGCGTCATTACACGCCACTCAGAGCTTCATTTTAACACATGATGAATTTCCCCTCTCAAGTAGCTTTTATCACACTAAGTATTCTGCTGCTTGCTTTGTTTTGGATGTTTGAGGGGTTTTCAGGTTAAAAAAATAAAGAAAAAGATGTCACTGCCATCAGCAAAGGAGATGATGAGTGATGACTGAGGTGGAGCTTCAGATGGATTTGTCAGAGAGGGGGAAAAACACACTTCAAACAGCAGAGGAGTGGAGCTTTTAGAGGGCAGAAGTTTTGTCACTTTTTTACAGCAAATGGAACACTTTGTCACTGAAAGTGCCTGACTTCATGCGTGTTAGAATGTACGCGATTCAGCAATTTCCTCTATATCTCTTGCCTGAAGCTCTTTGTGAGGCAAGAAGCAGGGAGACTTTGTTGTGAAAGGCTCTTTAATGCCTTCCAAGTGGGAGATTTTGTTGTGCTTTTACAGTATGCGAGTGTGTTTAAGCAAGTGTCTCTCTGTTTTGCAGCTTTCTCGTAGGTGTATGTGCCGAGGCGGTATGCCCCGGGGAACAGCGCTGACAGTGCACTAGGAGTCTGAACCTCGTCAGTGTTTGTGGCTGAGGAGGAGCGGCGCCCCACCGAGTCGTGCCGTCCTGCACCGTGCTGCGCTTTGACGCCATGTCCCTGACTGACAAACACAAAGTGAAGAGGCAGCGGCTGGATCGGATCTGCGAAGGTAAAAGTTGCGTCTGTTTTTTACTTTTCTTGCACGACTCCGCTCTCAGGAGTTATGGATTAGTTTGGTTTTCTTTTTAAGCATTTTTGTAACAAATTGTCTGTCTTTAAGAGCTGTTTCCTGCATATATATATTTTTTTTCTATCAATTATGATTTCTATTTCATGGCTGATTATATGAGAACTGGGTGTGATATTGATTCTTAGGTGTTTGGAGCTTGAGCTTCTCCAATTAAGCATCTTCTCCCCCCGGTATCACACAGATTATGAACTGATCTGTGGATATTCTTGGAAATAAACTGACTCAATATTTTGCTTGAAAATGTATAAAAAGATATAATTTCTATATTTGCAGCTCAGACAAATGTAAATAATTTAATTGTAGCTAAATGAGTTTGTTTTGTTTTTTTTAAAGAAAGGACAAGTAACGGCAGTTGGTCAAGCCTTGCCAATCTTCAGTGTAAATTGAATGGTTTGAGGTGGGAATCGCAGCTTATTTTTCATGTTTGAGAATTATGGGGGAAAAAATGAAAAGAAAAAGGCCAGAGGCTAAAGCTTGAACAAGTGTTGCTGCTTGTAAATCTTTCTTGCATCCAGCTGAGAGTCCTTCACTTCTTGTTTCGAAGATTTTCTTCTACAAAAGACACTCTTTTGGCATCCTCAGAATTTTGATGATGTTTAGATGGGTTGGGGTTGGGGGGGTGACAGTCATGATGAAACTCTCAGCTAGTCCCTCCTATTAGAGGCTCATTACGGATATTGATTTGAGTGTAGGATTTTCTTTTCATCTTCTTCGTCTGCTTCCAGAACTCGCTGGCATTGAACTGCATCCATATGTTTTCTTGCACCTGTGAATGGCTCGCTGCAGCCCAAGGCCAACGCATGTGATGCAGAGACACAGTTTCCCGCCCCCTTTATTTACATGCCATCGCTCTTAGGGGCCAAACTTAGGGGCCTTTCACCTGTGAGTTTGGTGTTAGGTTAGCTTTCATTAAGAAGAAGCTGCCAACAATTACTCCATGTGTGCATGTGTTTTTCCATCTTAATTTTCTTATGGAAATTGCTTTAGACCTATACATCCTACTTCCAACCATCCTTGATGTTATCAGTGCACCAAAAAACCTGATAGTGATCAATGCTTATTGCTTGCCTGCAGCAGCAAATGCTTCATCGGATAGATGTGAATGAGATTACTGCTTTTGTTTTTGGCCTTCTGATTGAGCCGTGGTCCGTCTGTGTCAGAGTATCTCTTACAGCTTTGGTGAACCTCTAAACATCTGATCTAGGGTTAGATTGCTCCGGGGCTCTGAGTGCATTCCATCCTCTTACGTCTGTTACAGTAAGAAGAGCGTTTGTGTTTTTATCATGAATGGCAGCGATTATCAGGCTTTGGACTGTAGATTAGACAGCGAATGTGTTTTACTTGGGGCTAGAACATAGCACCACCCCCCGTGTACAAAGTCAACCCAGGCAGAAAAGAGGATGTTACTCTGTGTGGGTGTTTTAAACTGTATTTGAAGCCTTGTGAATGTACATTTTAAAACCCACTTGTTTGAGACTCCCCAGCATGTGCGTGTGTGTGTGTGTGTGTCTGTCAGACTGTATCCTGAGGTAAAATCATCTTGTCTCTGCTGTCTGGGTCCCCAAGAGGCTTGTTAAGCTGCTGGGCCCTCCTGGAGCCAGTGCACGGAGAAGCAGACATGACTGCAGTGCTGGAAAATGAAGCTAGACGCACCATTACCCCCCCAGTGCCGGCATATTTGTTTTGCTGCATGATGTAAACACCTCAGCGTTGTGCATTTGAAACGAAGGGCATATGCCACACTGCCTATAACAGGCCCTTAGTTAAGTCCACGGGAAAAACTGTTCCTGATTGGTATAAGTGAGGACATCACGAAGATGCATCAGTATAAATAAAGAAGCATCAACTTTGGAAAAGTCTGAATTTTCTTCTGTAAAATGTATATATACACTTTAGAATTCCAAGAAATCTATCATGAAATATGTCTAACATGAGGATTTGTTGTAAAATGCACAATCTTACATCAGACGATTCAGCAAATATCTAATGTTTTAGCTGTTATAGAAATCTACTTCCTGCTGATGCCATTTGGCAAATTAATGGAGAGGATCAGATGTTATTTTGACATAATTGAATGATCAGCAGCAGCTGGAGATTTAATAGCCTTGTTTTGGTGTTGAATAATTGTTTGGCATGAACGCGGTAAGCTAAATGAATAATTGAATCACATCTGAGGTCACATCCATTGATCACTGAAAAATCCAGTGAAAATATTCACTATTCACTTAAAAAAAAAAAACACATTTCTGTAACTTTTACACACATTTAGATAAATATAAATCATCCCTCAACAGCTGGTTTGCTTAGATTAAAGCAGAGGAAGCTACTCTGGCTCTGCCCAGATCAAATTCCACAACCTCCACAGTGTGTGGCTATTTATTGGCCTGGACTAGTTGCCAGGCAACCACCAAAGACTCCTAAAGATACAGGTCCCATCCAAGAAATAATGTGGTGCACAACAATGTGGAAAATTGTAATTTTCACACAAGGTGCCTCCTCTGTGGTCTTAGATTAGATTCTATGAAAGTCAGGATGCCGGTTGTCTGGCCCGATGCTGGCGGCAGCTTCACTCTAAACACGATATGATAGTCGGCTACATCATCTCAATTACTGAGCAACATTTTTTCTGAATCATTCATTTCAGCTGTTGACAAATCACAAAGTAATTAGGACGGCAGAAATTTGTCAAACAGCACAAACAACATTACATAATGGTGAGTGGAGTTCACAGCGTTATTGAATAATCATCTGGCCTAAAATAGTGAACCATCGCAGCAGCTACGTTTCATAGCACAGGTGGGCCGTTTATCGGTGGGAATCCTTCTTGATTAGAGCCGCAGTCAACGCGCACCTGCTGAACTTTTATGAATTAGACACCTGAGGTAGTTAGTCACTCCTGAGGGAACAACTGTCTGCTTTGTTGGGCGTGCACAGAGAGAGCACGGCAGCTGCTGCATTTACAAAGGAAAAGTTTTCCGCGCTGGAATGGTGAGCGCTCTCTGCATTGATTACAACTGAAATGTGATTTTGTCCTCACCTGGTCCAAGGTTGTGGGCGAATGGAAACTTGCACAGTAATCCAAGTGGACAAAAAGTCCCATTGCAACAGCATTACCTCTGCTCTGTAAACAATGAATGAATCCAACACATTAACTATGCATTAAGTCTGGGGACAACAGATGGGAAAGGCCACAGGACCTCTTCCTGGACTTTAGAGGGTTTTGCCTGTAAGCTACAGTAAAAAAATGTTTTGTAAATGAATTTGGAAACACAGCCGCCCTGAACATGAAGCTGCTGTTTGAAACACAAATAACCCGGTGAAGAATAAATAAGCAAGACTTTAAATCTGAAATTAAAAACGACTTCTTCTACAGGCCATTGCATGCTGGGAAAAAGACCTTGCCCTCACACAAAGTCATATTTGGACAGAAAAAGGTATCCACCAAAAAGTTTGAGACCTTTTTGGTGTTCCTCATCCATGTAATGCAAGTTTAAGGGAATGTTATTCGGCCTGTCACGCTGCACTGGAAACCCGACCCGAGTCATACTTCATTTTAAAATTACAAATGATAACATTTCATTTCAGTGCTGTGTTAGGTAAACATTCATATAATTTAATTTAAGATGTTTTACAGGCTGGGGAGCTGACCCCCACAATGACGTCTAAGTTTATTTTTTTTAACCAAACAAACCGGAAAAGGATGATTTAATGATGACTTAATCCATTTGTTTGGCACGCTCGAGTGGGAATAATCTAACACAAGTGGTGACATGGGGGTGTTGTATAAATTTTATTTTGTTAGTTACATGAGTTGTGCTGATCTGCTTATAGGGTTTTCTGGAAAGTGATGGTACTTAGAGATCTTTATGATGAATTAATTGGGGGTTTGGGTATTCCTATAAATTGTGAAATTAAGTATTGTGACATCATAACTTGTGGGTGAATTGATTAAAAAGCAGCAGAAAAGCAGCTTGATCAGCTTTTTTTTGTCGATGTCAGTATATATAATGTCCACATTGCTCAGGGGAACCTCATTAGTTTTTCTAGCTCTACATATTGACATTGACATTCCCCAACGTTTCTTTTTGGATCAGGTTTTGTTGCAGTTGGTGTTCAACTTTTGTTGTTAGTTTTTTTTTTTTTTCTGTGTCCTTTCATTTAAACCAGTATATTTCTTGTAATGATAAAATTAAGAATTTAAATAAGATGTAGAAAATTCCTGCAGGTTTTTTTTTTTTTTAAAGTGCCTTTTATGATTTCAGGTCATGCTGTAGCTTTGATCTGCCAGACACTTATTTCAAGGGTCAAAAGCAACAGTCCTGATTTACTCCATTTAATAGCCTTTCTATGTTTTTAAAATATTCCACTTATGACCCTTTGAGTTTCTGTAATTAAAAAAATGTTATAGATAATAATGTAGATAATAGATAAGATTTTTCTTTATTAATCCTCATTGGGGAACTCTGAGTTGGAGCAGATCAGTCAGTCTCCCTCTAAAACAGCAGATGCTATCAATAATTCGTAAAAAACCTCAGTTTACAGTGCAGAGGTTTCACACACTTTTTCCTGTAGGCTACCGATCACGGCTCTATCCCTATTACATATTGTAAAAACACACACACCAGCTCTCCAGATGGCCATCATATAGGATCAGTGAATCGGTCTTGTGGCCACCAATCCTGGTGACATAAAGAAAAGAAAAGAAAACAGCTTGTGATTTGTTCATGAGCCAGTGACCAAGCAGAGTCCTCCCTCTGATTGCATGGAGCGGCGTGATAAGGCTGCTGGGGCGATTGTCTCAGAGCAAGGGGAAAACACACATTTAGCAAAGCTCTGCTTTTGGTTTCACACACAGGTAAAATCCTCACAGGACCCATTTGGCTACTGTCGGGAGTAACTCATCTTAATCCAGGTTCACACTTCAACCAGGCTCACAGTTGGCAACAAGAACAGACAAGCTGAAGCAATGGTTCGTGCCGTCTCTTCCCAGGCTTTTGCAAGTGAAAATCTGGAATGTTCCCTTTCAAAGCCGTCTGCAGAGACCACACCGTCTCTGCGCTGTCCAACAGAGACTCCTCCTTTGTCTTTATTGTTTTCTCACCAATGACATACAGCTCTTGTCGCTTCCAAAACCAAGCAAGGTGTAAAACGTCCTAATGTGAATCAGCCCATGGCTGGAATTATTCATTCACAGCGGCTGTTGGATCCAAGCATTTGGAATCACAAATAAACTATTTCAGAAAGCGCAGCGATGCGATGGCAAGGCAGATTAAGCCCTTAAAGTCCTTGATATGTATTTAGCATAATTTTCCCTGCCTGCACAGAAGAATTCAGGGGAGCTGGTTGTGACTGTTTTTATCAAAAGATGTTGGTTGGCTCAATCAAAGCAGCGGCTTGGAAGCATCGGTTTTAATTCAACGTTATGAGGAATAGAGTGAAGCTCTGTTTCTCTCTCAGGGGTTGAGAGGTTCATTTCTGTCATCTGAAGAGATGAGGAGTGATCTGCCATGGCCTGTGCTCCTCTCAGCCTCAGGTCCTTTCATGTTCCCTGCTTAATTTGAGCTGAACCAATGTTTATTATTCTGCAGCGACTGGGCCGAGTGGCTGGGAGGGAGGACAGTTCCGATCTGTGTGTTGTTTTTTGTTTTTTGTTTCCCTCCCCCTTTTGCTAAGATTGTTGTTTTGCTTGTAGACTGCAATACTCTTCCCTCTGGGTTAGATTAAAGCTGCTCTAATCTAGTCAGATAATGTTTTAATCAACATCTGCATGTTATTCACGCTATGCAACACGGCTGATTTTTTACGCTGCTATTATAGGGAATATTATTTGGCTTTTATTAGCTGTTTAACAGAACACAAGTGATTTAGTCAACAGTTGATTGTTTTTCTCTTTGGTGATTAATCTGAGCACCCTCAATGTTAGAACCACTGACAGGTGGAGTAAATAATATGAGTCCTCTGCTGAGAACGCATGGCATCATTGAATAGTGTTGTGTGTGAGGCACCATTCACCTCTGGCCACAAATGCTTCTCAGAAATGGCTTAAAGCCTAAAATAAATAGTTTAGGACCAGCTTATGTAGTTCATCAACATGGCCATAGATCTACAGGAAACCCTGAAACAAGCCCCATCAAAATGCAAAGCAGCCGGTATCCTGGTGAAGAAGCACCACAGGATGGGGTCACATGACTGGATGGATATTCCCGTGATTGCTGCTGTATTTGATTGGTATTGTTTCCTTTCTGAGTAATGACCTGAGCCCATAATAAGAAAAAGCAGCATGGTAAATAATTAACCTGTGTTGTGCAGTTCAGAGAATCTGCTAATAGAAACGTAACCTAATGCAGCATGGAGCTGCATGCTCTGTTTTATGTGTGCACTGTCAGCCTGCAGTGCTCTTGCACTCATCGTCCTCATATTTTGTTCACAGAGGGTACACGCAGATGCATTCCTCTTTTTGCACTTGCAGACTTTCTTTTTTTTTTGCAAGGTTAGCACATAGCTTCATTTAGCTCTTTTGGTTTGCTAGCTAGCTCAGTTTAAAGCCAAAATAATACTCCATTCTTTCTATTCTTGTTCATATCAGTGTCTTTTTATGATTATGTTTGCTTCAAATGGCTTGTGAGGACTGGGAGTTGAGTTCCTGCGGGACTATAAGGCCATGCTCACACACCTTCATGTGTGTATCTGCAAGTGTAGGTTGTTTCGGACGGATGTCAGCCACTTTTTAACGCATCGTCTGGTCCTATTTTAGGACACCCCCAGAGGTCCTTGTCATGCTGAGTCAGTTGTTTCGGCAGTGTGAGTTACTGTATTTCAGAGTTTTTGCTTGTAGCTAAATTGTTAATCGTTCTATTTCTGTTTAAGTTAAAGTCAGATGAATGTTTGATATCTTGATCTTTAAGGAGGCTTCCATATATCGGCAAGTGTCCTTGCCAGTTTACTTTCACTGCAGATAAGACTTATCTATTTTCATGCACCGCACAAATGAGCGGCAGATTTTCACTTCTAAGGCCATGTGAACTCAAAGTTGGATATGAAACCTTGCATTTGAAGCTGTCCCGCAGAGCATGCTGACATCATATCTGTGAATCATTGCTGCACTTTCTCTTTGTTAATCAGATTGCTGCTAATTTTAGATAATAAGTTGTTTCGTAGGTGTTTTACTAGGATGTTGAACAGCTGCTAAGCTTTGGGGAGCATTGAATACCGATGGACGACCATTCTTACATACTTGGATAAAATAAACCGTTTGTGGAGAAAAAAAGATGCCAAAGGAAACGCTAACCTTTTATAAAGCAGTAACACCACAGGAAATGCTCATAAATGCCATGCTTGATTTTTTTGTTCAGTGCATGCAACTTTTCCCCCCTCACCACATATCTGCTTCTCACCACAGTTTAGCTGATCGTACTGTTCTTTCGTCAGACTAAACCCCACATCGTTTTTCATCAGCAACGTGCGGGAAAATTACATTTTCTGCTCTGTCCTTTCCCCTCCCTCCCTCTCTCATGCTCGTCTTCCCTCCCTCTTCTCTCACTCAGCTGCACACTCCTCATCTCTCCAAAAAACAAGCGGGCTGTCGTCTCTCCCTTCTGTCTGTCCCATCTGTGATGCAGTATGGGCCACTGGCTTGATAATGATAGGCAGGCAGAGCGCGGGGCTGTGCACAAGGCAAAGATGGACTGCTAAAACGGAGGACAAAACTCCGCTCGCTTGCTTCGTCAAGCCTGCGAGAGGTCTTGCCTCGTGGCGGCGCACGCTCTTTTCCACGCTCCTCCCAGTCATGCAAAAGTATGTATAATACACTGCAGAGATGTCGGGTTGTAAGGAGGTGGAGGACAGTCTTGATAACACAGCAGATGTAAACCCTCTGAAGGCCATCGGACCAGAATTGGTACCATGTGTTTTTTTTCTTTCATCGTCACCCCTCCTCCCTCCCTCTGCTTGTGTTCTTGTGAGGAAAAGGCCCAGAGGCTTGTTAAAACTTTAATATACTGTACAATCACAGTAATTGAGTAGAATTTTCAAGTTCTTGCAGTCACGGTTTTAATTTATGAAGTCCCCATGAAAGTTTAATGGATCAGCAGTTGTAGAGTGGCCCCTATCTAAATCATTCTGCAGCTATCTCTGCCTGTGCTGCCTGCCAAGTCCTGCCGTTAGCGTCCTGTGCCCTAGAAAGATGGCCAGATTGGTCCAAAGGCATGACTGTTGCTGGACATCTGTTCAGCACATTGTTCCTAGAGGTCTTTTTGTGGAGCCCTGCGACTGTTTGCGAGCGACCGCTCCAAGTGTTGGCATCGATTTTGATGCAGTTCACCAAATATTCCTGCGTGTCAGTTTGTATTTTCTCTTTTATTGTATTATTCATACCAGGAAATACAAAATCCCTGTTGCTTGATGAGGGTTGAATGGCATGCCTACTTAATTATGGAGCAGCCCTGAGGAGAGGCATGTCAGAGGATGTAGATGAGATGAAGTTTCCTCCGCTTATGAATTGTGTAAAATGGGGTGATTTGTGTGACGGAAGATATGATATGTTTTATACTCCTTTCACTTTTCGCAACACAAGCCTGACTCTACTGGAGATGTTTATTATTGTTATTAATATTTTGTCAGGAAGTGTGGCTCTGAGTGGCACACGGCCCTGGAAGGGGCTTATTAAAAGAAGTTATTGTCTGCGATCGCCGTAGAGAGATACAACACAGTGATTAATGGTGTGTTTTACAGTTGACAAAACGCGCTCAGGGACTCAGACCTGCAACAGCAGCGCTGAAAAATCACTGTGAGGAAATTGCAAGGTATGCTTTACCGCAAATGAGAGAAAACATCCCTCAGATGTGCATCCTTCTGGACCACATGAGACTGAAGCGAAAAGGAAACTGTTCTGTTCTTTTTGTTTGACCTACTTAATTCTGATGTTCCGCTTATTGTTTATGATATTATATCATTATTGCATCACTAAGTTTTGAGATGAAAGTAAGCTGGTAATAGGATTTCCCTCAGTGACTTGACACAGTGAGACAACATTTAAAAAAAACACAGTAGCAGTGTCATGTCAGTCCTAAATGGTAATAAATTTAGCCCATCTCAGTCACACTGTCGCAGCGTCTTAGCTTTAGAAGCCTCCAGATGATGTCACTGCAGACGTGTTGCTAAAAGCCCAATTCCTTTTTGGCGAACACAAAATAAAAACAGACTCATCCAGTTTCCAAGCTGCAGAGAGTGTGGTCCAATCATCCCCATCTTCTCTTTTCCCATCTCATCTTTCTTTGTCAAAAAGGTGATGTCAAAAAACAGCAGTCGCTTTCCTTATCAGACACTTATCAAAGCCACATCTTCTCTTCCTTCCACTGTTCCCATTACAGCAAGCAAACAGCGGCAGTTATGTCTGTGGCAACATATTACACAAACCACCTTTACTCCTTAGCACATCTGTTGTCCAGAATTTAGAAGCAAAGTTCAAGCACATATTGAGGCATGCAGATCAAATGGATGCAATATGTTGATTTAATTATGGCTAATTAAAAGAGAATTACAAATCTTTATGTATGATGAGTTCTATCTTTTGAAAAGCAAAGTCTCCTATGTAGTGTTACCACTCAGATATTACGATGTACAATCTTGCTGTTTATTGTTGTGCTGGTTTAATAATTATTTTTGTGCAGTGGTGCCCTCTAAACAGAGCTCAATTTTTCCTAATAAAGAAAGTACTGAACAATGCGTCTGGAGGACACTGTACGGTTGCATACCCTTTCTTCTTGGTTTGTCTGCATGCCCTTTCCTGGGTATTTAATGTGTGAATCCATATATCTAAAACTGGTAGCCTAGTAGAAAAGGATCAAACCGAACTTGTCCTGCTTTCCTTATAGCCACCAACACATTAAGTAGGAATCTCACAAGTAGTTGTTGGAATGGACTTCAAATCCAGAGCCATTCATATCATCAGGGATTCCGACTACAGGCCAGTAGAGAGCAGAGCAGTGTGAGCGCTCTAGCTTTACACTTCATAAACACATCCAGGGTCCTCGCCAATGTGCTGGCTTTGAACACTATCTAGTTCAAGTGATGTCACAGGAGCAGTGGATTTAAGCAGGTTTTAGTTTGACGCTAATCCCTTCGTGGCAAACACAGTGGACGCGAGGACTATCCCTGCCAATGGCATGCATCAACCCCCATTGGATTAATGCGTCTCGTCCCCTCCTCCAGTCTGTTGTCATTGTGCAGCATGTGTTTTTACGCCAATTTCTTACCCTCGGTCTTAGTTTGGAATGTGACCGTGATGCCCAACCACAAGCATGATCCCTGCTGAGTGGAATAGAGCCTCGCTCTAAAGGTGTGTTGCTTTTCTATCTGTATGCCTGTGTATGCTCTCTGTGTGTTTATCATGTTGTGTGTAACTCCTGGTGGATTTCTAATGTTTCAAGGGCTGAATTATTTAGATAGGCTGCCAACAGGGAGCTACATGATAGCACAAACTTCATAGTGAGGGGGGGGGACCCACAGCTGCAGATCAAGTAAAAGGTACCTCCTGCTTCACCTGTCCTTCTCTCCTCTCCATTCCTCTCTTTTGATTGGGGGATGAGTGTAACAGGAGAGTTGAAACACAATCCCTGGATCTATTTTCTGCTTTATAGCTATCGTTTTTTTGCCTTCACTGATGCCTAACTCAAGTGAGCAGTCGCATTTTGGTGGCTCTCTGGGCCAGCAAGGTCCGGAGTGGAGCGAGGGCCACAACGACAGGGCTGCAAGTCGCTGTCAGTACTGTGGCACCATAGCAGAGCGTAGGAGTTCTCTGCCACTGGGTGATGGAAGCAGTGGAGTGTGGCTTCATCATCACCATCTAGATCATCTGGAGAAAACGGATCCGATCCTTCAATCATCCTTGTACCAGCAGGTCCAGCAAGACCAGCATGGGCAACAGCTACTGAGGAAGAACTCTGCACCGGATCTGAGGAGTAGCCTCTATCTCAGGCGAGCGATGGCAGGTCGGGCTACAGCACCAACACAGGATTACTACCTGGCTGACACTACCTTATCTGGTCACCCACCGGAAGAGTCTGGGTTTTACAGTCATAACCAGCGCTTGCTCACCAGATCAGCCTCGCATTATGGGCCCAGCCTTGGAGGGGTGAGGCCTGTGTGGGATCAAGGACATGCGAGGGCCACACCCTCTGTCCTGGCCTCCGCTTCTACACCTACACCTGCTCCTCCCCCCCCTCCGCCTCCTCCCCCGCCCCCTCCTCCTCCCCTTCACGAGCTGAGCCGTTTGTACAGAGAGTCTCTGGGATCTAAGATGATCCCAGACGTCCAGCGTATTGGTGGCAGAGCTTCCTCTCCCGCTGTCTACGGGGTTCAGCCCCCTCTTCCTTTTTACGCTACTGAGCCGCCGACTTTTTCTGCTCACCAGAATTATAACGGCATCAACAGCTTGTCCTTGGAACCTCGCCAGCCAGCTGCCACCAGTTCATTGGTGGACCCAGCCTCTCAGGGAATGGACGGAGCTCTCCCCCGGGCTTATGGAGCTATAGCCTCCCAGAGACTGCCTTATGACCCAAACTATGACCCAACCGCTGCCATGGTGGCTGCAACAGCTGGAATGAATCCCAACCTTCCTCCTGTTCATCCCAGTGCAGCAGACCCCAAGAAAATGGTGGACCCTACCTTCCTGGCTTTCTTGCGAGCTGAAGGCTTAACTGAGAGTACAATCACTCTCTTGCTGCAACACGGCTTTGATTCCACTCCAACGCTGAGTATGATGGAGGACCACGATATCCGGTCTGTGGCCCCTAACTTAGCCCAGGCTCGTGTTCTGTCCCGTGTAGTGCTTGGATGCAGAACAGGTTCAGCGGCACCACGTACCAGATCCAACAGCTTCAGTCATCGCAACGACCTCTACATGCAGCCCCAGGGTTTAACCATGGATCCCAGCCTGATGCAGCAACCAACCACCACCCTCCAGACTGTATCCCCTAGGATGGGAGAGTTTCTTGGAAGAAGACCCAGTAGCGCACCCTCCCAACATCTCCTGGAGACCACCACCTACCCAGGAGCACGGCCACTGGCACCTGGAGCTTTCCCAGTCAGCCCTGGAGCATATAACAGTGTTGTGACTCAAGGAAGACCCCTCTCCATGTACAATGCCCACACCGGTCTTGCAATGTCGGCTCTTGGACAGCAGCCTCCACCAGCCCCAGGCACCCCTGGAGCGGCGCCCAAAACCTTCTCCGGCTCCTATTCCCCTATGGAACTGATGAAGAGAGCTCCCAACCTTCCCCCAGCATCGCCTGTAGCAGCAGCAAGCCCACTTCATAGCCCACAACTTCTGCGAAAAGGGATCAATGCTGCTCCCGAAAGCAGCATTGTCCCCGGCACTTCTTCCACCAATCTCCAAGCTCAAAACCCTAACAACAACAAGCTGGTTGGACGCCGCACTGGTCCTCCTGTTATAGTCTCAACCATGGCCACCACGCAGGACACAAGTAATGTCAAACCTCACCTTTGTAATTTCCTCAAACCCTCTTACTTGTATGCTTTCTGCATTTGTTTCAGATGAGCGTTTTTCTAGGATGATTTTGCTCCTCTGATTTAATTGCTATCAGCTGCATGGTGAAATTTAGCTCTGTACATGAAAGAATTTTGGCGCGGGAAGAAAAAAAATCACTCTGGCATTGTTTTTGAATGGAGGAGAAGCATGTAAGATGAATCTGACAAGTTAAGCAGCTTTGCTCTGAGAGGTCTCTTTTTTTAAAATTGTGTAACTATTTATACATGTATTGCAGCAGAGTTGTGTCATTTGCCAGAGGGGATCGTGTCTCATCACCAAGTTGAAACATTTCATATGAGCAGCACTCCTTCAATGTGTTTTTGGGTTGTTTTCTCTTTAAATTAAGTGGTTGGTCAAAGTTATTTTTGCTCACTGTGCTTTTGGAGTTGTTTAGTCGTGCTGCCTCCCTCTTTCAGAGGTTTTTGTACTCCGTTTTTTCAATGCTGTTACAGAAATTTTGATAATATGCAAACACATTGGAGAGCATTCACATACACGCATTTAGCGCAGTGTAGTGTTTTTACAGGCAGTCATTCCAACGTAATGTTACACATCTTTTTACTGAGCAGAGTGAGTTATCTGACCAGAAAAACAACATCCAGCTTGTTTTTAGTAAGCAAGAGGAGTTGCTGTCACTCTATTTTACACTGAACTCTCTCCTACTCAGGGGCTTAACTGCTTCAAATCCAATTACACTAATTGGATGTATATTTGTGTTGGATATAATAGGTAACCATCTATTTTTATAACTTTATATTCAGGTTTCAGTGAAGTGCTACTAGAAGACATAAATTATTTGATTGTCTCTTTGCCGTATTGATGGATAAGTTGAAACTACCTATTTTTAAAACAAAATATTATTTCCTTTGCTGTGTTAGTTTAATTTATTTGCCCTAATTTTCCAGTTTATGTTACAGTGCTTATTAAAATCATTGCCGATAAACAGCGGTTGCAACGGTGGCTTCGAAATTCAATTATCATTTTATAGTTTCACAGCCATGAAGGAAATTGCTTTTACACTGAAATGTGAATTTTAAAACATATAATTTTATTTTTATTCAAATAGTCACGGAAAGACTGATCTTCTCTTTTATGCACACTCTGAAAGGTTTCTTTTAAACTTATATTCATATGTATATAATAACAAATAATGTAGAAATATGTTGAACTGTTAACTGTTAGAGGCATCATCCAAGCTGAATTTTTACATGTAAATTCTTTGATTTCAATTATTAACAAGATTATGTATTTCCCTGCTGATGAGAGCTGATTGGCTCAGGGAAGAAGTAAATCTTTTAACCTTGTTTTCAGCCGTGTTTTCGCCTGTCTCTCGGGATCTGTGGGCTGGTGCACTCAGAGTAAATGACTTTTTATGAAGTGCCCTCCCTTCATGTGTTGTCAAGGAAATGAGAAACCGAGTGTAAGATCTAGAAGATGGAGGAGTTGTGGGGGAGGAAAGGGGTGGGAGGTCCCCGTGTCCATCTCGGAAATATCCGCTTCTCTTCGAGGTCGGACTAGCAACCCCCCCCCCACCACCACCACCACCACCACCACCCCCCCCCCACCCCCTTCTTTGCACAACAAAGTCATTTGCGTATATCGGACAATTGTTGCTTCAGTAACTTTATCTGATAATGGGTAGCCCTTGCTGCCGATTGGAAAACATATTTCTTAATTGTGTGTTGCTAGGCAACCCAGGTTTCAGTGCTAATCAGAGATGGATAATTTTCACACTTAAGGAATAGGGGGGGAAATAAGGAGATCTGCACGCGGTGTTGCACTTTTTTTTTGCTCTTGTTACCCTTTTTCGGCAGTTTGGAGAAGAAGAAAATTGAGTGAAAATAATAAGATGTTGCGGGCCACTTAATGAAAACATTTTGTTTACTCGCCTGCTCCCCTTCCCTTCTGAGCTGTGTACATCTGAAGAAATTGCTTCTCGTTTTTGTGCAGAGGCTCTTGTGCATCTGTGAAGAGTCTCTTATTACTCGCCGGGTGTTTTATGCTCAATCATGCATATTGATGAAAGGTTGACACATTATTCCTTTTTGCATCCAGTGAATAAATGAGTTGTTCTTTTTTTAAAAATAATTTTACATCAAAGTGCATATAAATTTCCCCAAGTGCATCGTGTGGCATCTTCCATTTTTTGTCCTATGTAATTCAGACTTACTCTCGGACATTCAAACGCAAAGATGTGAGCAGAAGTGAAATTGGTCTCCTGGAAATATTTATATGAAAGCTGCAGGTGGGAGGGTCCACGCCTGTGCACTCCTCTCCACTCTGCGCTTTGTTGGTTGGCTAAAGCCATAAGCAGTGTTAATAATGGCTTTAAACGGTTGAGTCGAGCTTAGTTGCAACAGTTCTCTTCCACCTAAAGAAGGGAGAGCGCCTTGAAGCACTCACATTGGCCATGGAGTTGTCCATCAGTGGCATTGCACAGAGCAGCACAGGTGGGTGAACCATAGCTTCATCGTCACGTGAAGCAGAGTAGACGCCCCGCTTGGTAGAGACCTGATTGGCTGGTAGCCTGTATTGTGTGCGTGCTCCGGGGATTAAGTAAAGGTGGACACTTGGCACGTGTAGTCCCTGTGGAGATAATCCGCAGAACATCTTCAGCTGTGCTTTTCTGGGCTGGAGATTTAGGAAGGAGTGCGAGGATGCTGCTGGTGGTGTGTTTGAGGGCAGGGCTTATAGCTTACGAGAAGCATTGAGACCATTACTTTGCATCCACACGGGATGCGTCCGCCGCTTTTCCTCTCTTGGTGACAAAGAGCCCAGGTTGTAGCCGCTGCTTCCTGGGAAGGTTAGGTGAAAACGCTTTGTTGAGAGGAAGCCATTACTGTTGCAGCTGACAGTTACGTAACCTTCCGGCACATGGGTCCCATGGGGACTTCAATGGGATTTTAATTTCCCTGCCTGTGTTTGGAAGGACATTCACGGGGATGCATGCCTAATGTGTTCTCAGCTGTCCTTGGCTAAACTGCTTTGTTCAGGTGTCTGACAGTGATTTTAGTGTGCGCTCCACCTGTTCTCCACAAGATAATCAGAAAGGAAGCACTCCACGTGTCAGTGTGGCCTTTATATCTCAACATACTGTACAAGCTCTTATGTGTGTGTGTGTGTGTGTGTGTGTGTGTGTGTGTGTGTGTGTGTGTATGTGTGCGTGTGTGTGTGTGTGTGTGTGTGCGTGTGCTAAGTTTGAAGTCACCCTGATTTTTGATTTTTATGAGAGCAAAGTGCTCAGATTCAGAATTTAGATGGTTACACATGCACAGCTATTCACTCTGCATCTTGTGATAAATGGTATGTATCGCACCATTTTTTTGCCAAGTAAAGAGGGAGGAGTAAAAAAACAGCTCTTTAGATTCATTTTAAACTTAAAATGTTCAAAAGCTGGAAAGATCTAAGAGCTTTGCTTCAGTAATGTTTACACAGGCAACCGATGTCCCTCTTTCAACAGCAGGAAGTGATTGTTCTCATCTGAGGATGGCTGCATGTCACAGAACTGACAGCAGGACATGGGGATGAGGCGCTACGCTTCCTTTTTGCTGTCTGTGTCTTCCTTTGACTTGGACCATCCACTGCACATATAGGGCAGTCAGAAAGTATCAGGCCAGTGTTATGATTGACAAAGCGTGAATACAACTGGCTGAATATCCGCGTATCTGTCCTTTTTTGATGCACTATCTCCCAGACAACTTTTATAGCACACATTGATCCCGAACATTTATAGAAGATGAGTAAAATTCTTGTGTCAGCATAACAAACCCGCATAACACATGCAATGATGTAAGTTATTGTCATTATAAAGGCTAAGTTCTAAAGATATCTATCCAGGAACAGGATCGGAATGATGATGGGGGAATACCCACAATCCGCTTGTGTGTGTTTGTACAGGATGTACTGCATGAGCATTGGATGTGTGTGTGTGTGTGTGTGTGTGTGTGTCAGTGGGAGTGTGTGTCATCCTCTCTAATCCCACAGATATGAATGAATGGAGACAGACAGGAGGTTTCGTCTCACATGACTTTGGCCAGAGGTTATGAGGTCAACATTACTCTTTTATGAACACACACACGCACACACACACACACACCCTGCCCCATTAAACTGTAAAACATTAACAGTAGCATTTTGTGATGTTGTTTCCAGTCTGAAGATAAAAAATAGAAGATAAAAATGCTAAACGGTCAGCTTCCTTCAGAGGAAGTGGGGATTGGCCCTTTATCTGCTGCAAAAAGCCCTGTTAACCTCTAGATATCTCTGAGTGCATACTTTGTTTGATGCATCTCCAGTCTCTTGAAAACCTGCTAAATCTTCCATGAGCCGTCTCCTAACGGCCGCAGCGTCTCCGTTCAGCCGCTGTGTTGTTTGCGTCCTGGGGGAAATAAAGAAGGAAAAATGACTTTTTTTTTTACTGCTGTTGCTCTTTCTCTCCCCAAAAACAAAACAAGCAACTGTCATTGAGCTCCGTCCACTCCCCCCAGCCCCCCTCCTCCTGCCATCGTTGCTGCTTTCTCATGGTTGATCTTTCCAAAACATCGCTCGCGTTCACAGAGGGATTAATGGTTTCTGCAAAGCCAGCCAACCCGTAGAGGGAACGGAGCCTTCGAGCAAATGAGGAACAGCTGCTCTCCCCCTGCTTGTGACAGCTTGGGCGTGTTTGAGCGCCCGTTTGTGTGTGTGTGTGTGTGTGTATGTGCGTGCGATCGCAACATCTGACCTCTGCACTGGATCAGTGGTGTTAGTCCTTGTCTGAAGCCGGCCACACAGTTAAGGGTTCAGATTTTTGCCCCTTAAAACTGTCACAAGTTCTTTTCTTTTCTTTTTTTTTTTTTTTGTTCATGTAATGTAAAATTAGATTTCATTTACATACAATCAAATCATTTGTGTCATCTAATGGCACTTAAGTAGGAGGCTTGTAAGGGGCTTAATCACTGCAACCTTAGAAACCTGTGGCACTCAGGCTTTTAATAGAGATAGATTGATTAGATTTAATGGAAGTGTTGATTAAGGGTCTTGAAGCGGTTTGAGCTGAGTTTTAAATACATGTTGATGGTTTAGATGAAGCAATTGTTAAAGTTAGTGCAGAGAGATGTTTAGAGGACACGTAGTCTAAATATAAATTTGTTCTTACAGACATTTCTAAAGCTACTGCACATGATGAAGTGTCATTTTATCAACGGATTCATGAAAATATATATATTTGTTCCAAATGTTACTATTCTAATAGAAAAGGAGCCCATAAAGTTATTGTTGTTTGCAGATGAATGATTAAAGGGTCTGCAGAGCTGTGACAGTGAGTATTGTTACAGCTGTGCGGGTGTTTTGTGGTGAATCTTTAGTTTGTGTTCCATCGTAATATCGCACGTGGTACAAAATGGTCGACATTTCTGTTGCAAATGTTTTGTACGTTAATGATCAGAAGAGCATAAAAACAGAGTTCATGGCGTGTGTGTATCGGGTAACGGAGGAGGGCTGCCATTTGTCAAAGTTGCAGTGTTTTCCAAAACTGCAAAGACATGCAGAATTCATGAGGATCGGCTGCAGTTGCAACATGGCAAATTCCTGGAAGGTGTGAGTACAGTATGTGTTTTCTAGTTTCACAGAGGGGTTTTGTTTCGATGATTTGTCCGGAGTTCTTTTGCACGCTGTGAATGCCACTTCCTGTCCAACATTCTTGCAGCCGATGTAAAAATGTTCATTGGTTGATAGGTCTCAGAAGCCATCCTTCTATGACTGCCTGTGTCTTTGTGGTGTGTTGCACACACAGAGGCTGCAGCACCATTGGAAAGCAGGATGAAACTGATGAAACTGAAAGTGAACTCCTGACTGTTGAACTTATTGCTATAAGTTTTTAATAAGTAAACCTATGGTGTAAGATAGCTGTCAATTAGAATTTGTGTGCACAAAACCACAACAAAGCCAAAATGGAAGAAGGCGGATTCAGCTCCAGCACTGAACAAAATCAGGTAACTATTAATAGTTCATATTGTTCCATTTTGACGAATCGATCTTTCTTAATTCTACTGATAATGTCTGTGACCCCATGCTGTTGTTTGATAGTCGTAAATTCATAAGGAAGAAACCGTATTCATAAATGAGAATTCGTATTTGTAATTTTTGAAGCTGTAACTTTTTAAATTGTATTCTCAGAAAAAATACACAATGAACATTTTATGTTTGATTTTACAAAGATGTGAATTTACAATTTTTTGTTTATGCACAACTTTATATGATTATGCACGGTTGTGGTTTTGTGCACACAAATTCTAATTGACAGCTAT
>JAVQJG010281307.1:0-15865 GCA_036024015.1 Craterocephalus amniculus | reverse complement strand
TATGCTTTTAATGTTTTATGTAAAGCACTTTGAATTGTCTTGTACCTGAAAATGTGCTATACAAATAAACTTGCCTTGCCTTGCCTTGCCTTGCCTTATGTCTAGCACCTGTATAATGCTCAGATTTGAGAGGAGTCAGTTCACAACTGCTGGCTTCAACTCCTCTCCAAACCACAAAGTGTTATTTCTGGAGCAGGTGGTGCATCTGCTTAGCTGAACAGCTTGTTTTGCTTGGCTGCTGAAAATAAACATCGACTGATCCAGAAACTTATTACCAGTATCCGTCCATTCTCAGACTGTTTTGTTGCAGCAATGTTCAATTAAACATAACTTGCCCATAATTGCTCCCCGCCCTTTTTTTCCCCCTCTTTGCATTTTCTTTTGGCTCCAAGGTTTTATATTGCCAACTGTTCCCTGGGTTCGGCAGGCATGTTGTATCTGTGCTGCACACTGCGGACACTCGTTGAGTCCTAGAGGAAACTGCCGCACATATATATCACTTGACTGTGTGTCAGGACGATTACTGGATAAAGATCACAATATGACACTTTTCCTTTTCTGTGCTGGCTCAGTGAACAGAGAGAAAGCTCCTGCAGCTCTGCATGCCCCTGTCCAGGATATTGATCACAGATCTCAGACCTAAGACCTCTCAAGCCTGTCAGGGGAAAATCATTCCGCTTTCTTTTACTTTAAAGATATCATGCTCATTCTCGCAGTGGGAGTAAGGTTTATCCTGTTGTAATGATTAGATCTTTCAAACTGTATTTTGATGCTTGTGCTGCGATGTATAGTCCGCGTTATCAGCTTGTTTACATCTCAGTATCACCATCATTCCTTTTTTCTTTATTTTCAATGGCTTGTTTTGTTTTATTTTCCTCCAAGATTAACTCTGATCTTGTTATGAGATTTATGAGAGTTTTAGGAGGGAAAAAGAAGGTTTTTGCATGTGATCCTTTCCAAAATCTTTCTGACCATTTTTGGTGCGGAAACCAAACTAAATAATGCACATGAACAAAAGGAAAGGGAAAAAAGAAAACAATGAGCTCACTCAAACTCTCTGGAGACTGGAACAAAGCAAACTGAGGATGTGCTTGAGCATTATGTCAGTGTAAAATTGCCATAAAAGAGACACTGTGATTAGAAATGTTTATAGGACAAGAAATTTACAAGATTTTGAATTGTAAACTATCTTTCATCTTCAAGCTTTCCAAATTATCCAACATTTCAGCGCTTGGCTCCAGACCTTTTTGTTCCAAAATCAGGATAATATAACTTAGATTGGGATCGCACATTCTATTCGAATTGCAAGACAAACAAAACAATTTCTATTTGTTCAAGTCAATGAATATGAAATAAAACCTTTGTTTATGCTTCCACTGTTCTCCTGGATCTCAGTCCTGCATTTGGTACTGGATCACAGAATCCTGCTGCACAAACTGGAAAAATGGGTCCTATCAGGTCCTACAGGACTAGTTATTTTGTTACGATTGGCAGCTATGAGTCTGAGCAAGTGACTATGACTTGTAGAGTGCCCCAGGGGCTAGTTCTTGGACCTCTTCTGTTCAACTTGCATATCTTCACTTTGGGTCAAATATTTCACACCAATTATCAAAGTTTAGGAGATAATGCACAACATTATGTGTCTTTGATGACTTGCAGCTGATAGACTCACTGTATCAGTGTCTGGAGAAAATTAACATCTGGAGGAGAGAGACTTTTCTTCAATTTTATCTGGACAGTATTGAAATTATTCTGTTAGCAAAGAGAAGAGGGTCAGCACTGGTAGACATCTTTAGACTTGAAGTGTTGATACATTCAGATCTGTCTTTCTACAACCACATAAAAGCTGTCACCTCCAAGGAAGACCAGGAGAAACTCATCCATGCATTCATCTCCAGTAGACTGGATTACTGTACTGGTATTTAACAGGACCTCCTGAAAATGGAATTAAACATCTGCAGCCCAACCAGATGCTGTTGCCAGAGTTTTAACCAGAACTAAGAGATCTTAACACATCACTCCAGTTTTAAAATTTTTACACTGGTTTCCAGTCAGTCACAGAATAGATTTAAAACCCTGCTGAGAGTCGGTTTAGACCCAGAATAAATCTTTGATATGTTCTGTGAAAATAAACCTAAAAGTGCTGTTAGATCCAAGGACTAGTGTCATCGAGTCCAGACCCGAGTTCAGACTAAACTGCTGAGAAGCAGCATTAAAAATAATTATTTTATCTGCCCAGTTTCTTTTAACTTTACTTTACTGCAGCTTGCTTTTAGTATATGTAATTAAGGTATTTTATATGATTTTACTTCTTTTCATACTCTTCTATGCACTTTTTAATGTTTCTTCTGCACTCTGCTGTAGTGCTTTTAATGTTTTATGTAAAGCACATTGAATTGTCTTATACATGAGATGCGCTGTACAAATAAATTTGCCTTGCCTTTGCAGATAGACTCCCATGAATGCCATAAACTGGAAGCAGAAGATCTATAAAATTTCTTTTTTTAAACTTAGGTTTTAATGCCCAGGTGTCCCAACTACCTAAAAAAAAAAAAGACTTTTATAGCACAACTGTACAACCGCCGTCCGGAATAGTTGAAATTGTCTCAACACTTTAAATCACATAAACTACTCATTGACTTCTAAATAATGTGTAATTTATTTATTTTCTCAGATTAATGCTCCTTTAGTGACTGTGTCATGAAACGTTGTGCCATTGTCTTTCCAGCTGATTTTAACTGCAAACTGGGAAATGGACTCAAAACAGATAATATATCATTAGTATTTGTGCTGAAGCCACTCAACAAGTAATGAATTCCAACAGAGCACCCAATGTTTCCAAAAAGTTTTACATGATGTTTTGATGACATATGTTCCCACAGTGTCTGATTTATCACAGGATGTAAAGTTTTCCCACTTTTAGCTGAGAGGTTAGATGGAAGCAGTAACAGTCCTATTTAAGATACTTTTAATTTAGATAACATCAGAGGTGAACATTACAGTCAAACGGAAGTCTTTGACTTCACAAAAATATACATATGACCCACTGTGAATAAATAAACAACCTGTGCACATATTTGTTACAGTGAGAAAACATCCCAATTTGATTAGATGTATCAGGGATTCAGGACTTTCCTGAAGAAAATCTCCATTTATATCTGTTACGCTCTTATTTGTTTTTTTAATGCAAAACTATGTGCTATGCTTTCCATTAAAACAAACAAAAACCATGAAGTTTTTGTTAAGAACTTAACCAATTTGCTATGGAAAGCTTTCATGACACATATTTCAATCCAAAGATTCAATCCAAATATCTAACCCTACTATAAGCTTTTCATTTATAGTAATGGCTCCATTGCCTGTACAGGCTAAATCAATCACATATATGATGGTTCTGTTTTGGTAATATAGGGAAACACATTACACACCCTACTGAGGTTTTTTATTATTCCTCTCACAGTCTTTTTATTTTGAGTGCTGAGGGGAAACAGGGGTTCTGTGACCCTTAATCTTCTTTTCCTCTCTAGAATGGCCAGCAACAAATCAATAATGTGAGCAAAAGCATTTTTATATATGCAGTTATTAGGTCACAATCTACAGTATGTCACACTTCATTGTAGCAACAGCTGGGGCTTCCAGTGGGGCCAGCTCTCCCCCAGCCCTGTCCTCGTCCCTGCAGGGACATTATGAGAATCATAAATAATACGTGCTAATGAGATATGAATTGATTACGTGGGGAAAAGCCTGACGCTTTCAATCCATCACCCTAAATAATGTTTAACAATAGATTACCAGCCAATAATTCCTCCAATATGAGATTAAATGAAATAGCAGTGCAGTTTTCAGCAGACTACCGCTACCTCCCTCTCCTCCCATTTTCCAGCGGCTGGAAATAAATCTGCTCAATTACTGTACCACCAATCCGTTTTTCACCGCTAAGGACATTATTATTTCATTTAGAGCTTGTTCATGCATCATAGATTATTTCATTTTACTCAGTCAATACGGAGAAGTGCAGTATTTTATTTTATCCACTGGGGCTTATGGTGAAGTGAGGTTTTAATAGAGTATACTTGTCTCAGAAAGAGTGGCTCGCTGTAAGCCGGGAGAAGTGTGGTTGTAGTTATAAGAACTTAGAGAAAGATGTAAGTACATATACATTCATGCTCACATATTCAGTTTTCTTTCAGATGTATATTTGCCCCATGTTTTCCTCAGGCACCCGACAGACAATGAGAAAATGGTTCTCCTTCAAACCTGTGATCAATTGAAACAGCATTAGCTGTGCCTATAAGATGATTTGGAACATCACTTCAATCCCAAAGAACAATGAAAATTGGATAACACACATGCTCACTCGGCTCGAACTTAGCTGCAAATCATGTTAAGGTTTTCAGTGAAGCCAAAGTTGTGATTGGTTATTTCTTCTTTAACTGCATCAAGTTGTACCTCTGAGGGTTTACTTGAGATGATCTGTGTTAATGTGTTCTCTTATCGCTTTTCTATGGCTCAAAGACACGCAGGGCTGGGAACAAACATTGTAGAGAGTGCGAGTACTTGGAATTTAATTCTTGAGAAGAGCTTTCGATGATTGGTTGATGTCTTGACAAGAAACTTTTTTGCGTTTGTTTACCTGACAGTGGTCCTGACTGACACATTTCCTGGACTTCTAGGTACCTGCAAAGGGACTATGGATGCAAAAAGAGGATTTAAAGACAGGCTTTGGTGAGAATGGTACTGGGTGCATCTTTATCTTAGGATAGAACTTTAAGAGCTAAACAATGGTTCACTGATCCAATGACTTCCCTTCTCTTGGGCGACCTGTCTCTAGAGCCGCCCCTGTCCCATCATGTAATAGACACCTGGACTGCTGTGTAACTCTTGAATGGGCTTTTAGAAGTTCTACATTATACCATCACAGACCTTATACTTCAAAGGGGCTCAAATACCAGCCGGTCATGAAGAGCTATTCATCATCATATTCTCCCCTCTCACTTTATACTTTGACTCTATGCCATGAAATTTGGCAGAGGTTTTCACATTAACCAAGTTTCACTGAAACTTGTTTCTTTTGATCCGTTTCCAGCCTAGTTAGGGAAAAAAAGTAGCTTTTTTTATATTAGTCCGAAATCTTTGTATTACTTTCAAATCCATTCTTTATAATGCAGATTGCTCTTCTCTGAATTCACCGATAAGGCCTCTTTTAAGAGTTGTATTACACATAGATACTGGTTGTGACTACAGTAAGAAGCAGCACTCTTGGTTTTGTCTGTAAGGGAATTAGAAAAGTTAGTTAATCAGCCTTCACTGCTGCAGAGACAGGCTGGAACGGACTGTAGCTTTGGGATAAAACAGGTGTCACTTTGACATGTTGTAGCTATGGCCTAGAAAATTGATTGTGACTTGTTTCTTCTTTTTTTTAAGTGGCTGTAACCCTGACATGGACATGCAACATTTTTTTTCCTGTGTAACTGTGTTGGCTGAACAGTGAACGATTGAAGCAACTCTAATTCTGGTGTCCTATTGTGTGTTGTTAACGCCTACAATGGAAGCTCAGGTTAAATGATCAAATATAACACGTGAGAAAAACACACACATTCCATGACATGATGCTGGCTGCTGGACTGAAGAGAGCAGAATGAAAATGTAAAGTTTGCATACCAAGATGCTCCTTAGACCTTTTTTTTTTTTTTTTTTTACAAGGACAATGCACAACACTTCATTAACCTTATTTGACAAACTAAAAGGAGAGATGCAGGTGCCAGGTTCTAGCAAAAACTGCTAATTTCAACCTGTAGTACATTTTAATATATTAGCCGTAAGAAAGAAGAGGGAGCATGTTCTGGTGTGCAGATTTTTAATTTTCATTAAATCATCAAATATTGAAAAGATAGAACTGCTTCAACCATAAAAAAAAATGTAACCACAAAAATTGTTTTGCTATATTCTCTTTATCAGAGAATATAATATTAGTTTGATAGTTTTTAAAAAGAGTATAAACTGTTGTCTGCAAACTTATTCATGCCCTTCCCTTAAAGGGGGAAAAACAGCTGTCTCTGAAACAAGATGAAACTGACGAGAGTAATTATATATAAAAACATTGATGAAAATCATAGCACTGTTTTTGAATTAAGGTTCAATAGAAAACTTTTCTAAAAACAAGCAAAACATATGAGTAATCAATATTACCATAAGCAAATATTTTGTCGAACAATCTTTTGAGGCTATCATCACAATCAGGTGTTTTCTGTCATTCTCAGTCCGACTTCTACACCTGTTGGCAGGTATTCTGGCCCACTGCTCATCAGCAAAGTGCTCTCACTGGTCCAGGGCCATATCGTTTGGTTTTTGTTTATTTTTTTCCAACTCAACTAAATTAAAAAAGAATGTCTTATTTCACTAAATTATGATTTAGCTAATTTATTATTATTATTACTTCTTAGTCTTATTTGCTATTAAGATTCCGGCCTTTCCTTTAATGGAAGCGTATGAATAATATTGTAGACAGCTGTACATTAAATGCTTTGGATGGAACCATGATAATGTGCTTATGTTAGCTTTTGAGGTGTCAGTGTGCTAGATTTAGGGGTAGCCTATATTAGCTTATAGTTATAAGCATTCTTTTGACACATATGCAATAGAATATTGATTGTATTATTTTTTTGTGTCGATTCAAACATCATTGCATTTTTCTTACTTAAGAATTAACCTTTATTATTTACAAAAGCTTAAGTTCTCTTTTGCACTGTCAGCCAATGTTATTGCTCCCACATATCTTCACATCTGCACAAGGTTTTGCAGAATAATAAAAGCTTAACATACTTGCAGCAAAACATAGACATGAAAACTCAATCCATCAACTTAGATGCAAGATTTTCTCTGCCTCATATGTCCTCCTGGACATGAAAATAACAACAATATACAAACACCTACAGACACATGTTCTCTGTTTTGTAAAATAGTTACAAATAATGGCGGCCTTACATAGGACAAAAAAACTCTGATTTTGGACATTGCATAGTGGACCTACGGTATAGACACATTTGTCACATTAAAGAGCCCACTTCAAGCCTTGCTGGATCCTGAAACTGAAAGAAGAAACTTTTTCTGTCATTTTCTTCTCTCAGTTTCTCTTATCTACTCTTCTACCTGCTGTGTTGTTGCTGTTAGGTTAAAGTCAGGCTAACCCAGTTATGATCAAGTATTAAGAAGGTACTTAGTAAAAGTTAGGTAAGCATAATGGCTTGTTTTTAAACAAGCACTGTAATGAGATAAAATCCAGCTGTTTGATACAGATATTGTATTCATCTGCATCAAATAAGTCTTGGTTTAAATCATTTTAGGTTTTACTGTGAGACAGAATGGAAAGCCTTTCAGGAAATTTTTTTTTTTTTTTTTTTTTTTCCATCACTGTAAATTTTACTAACACTTGAAAGGAACTGGATAATGCACTTGGCTGCAGTAAAATTCTAAAATAAATGTGTAAGTTTCACTTTTCAGTGTGTTTGAGATTATCTTTGGACAATGATCATATCTCTAGCTCTTTTCTTGGAGTCATGCTAATTTTTCCATTATCCCTTCATACTTTTGCTTTGGCGCATCCTTCCTCATCCTCTTCTATCCTGTCTTTGCTCCCTGCGTGGGCTCCTGTGGGTTTGGAGTTGAGTGGGCTTGTCTAGTGGTTGAAGTCAGGGTTGGATTGGGAAAAGGTGGCTGTCACAGTGTCTGATTAATGACCCGTCGGTTGCGTGTCCAGCCACATTAGGTCTCCATGTATCTACCAGCGTCCACACGGGGCGAGGGGCTTTGTTCTGGGAGGAAATGGTGTCAGTGGCCCACAGCCGTTTGCCTATAAAAAGATAAAGATTTACTGTCATCAAAGGGCAGATTAAAGCCCACAATGGTGACATTGATTTTTTTTTTTAAACCAAAAAATTCACATTTTGGTAAAAGCCATTCCACCACTAGAGAGAGATATGATCAGCTTATTTGGAAAGGATAATATGGAATCTTCTCTCAGAATGAACTTTGAAAGAAGTAAATTGTAAATATTGATTTCTGAAATGAAGTGTCAATCTTGGTTGGGCCAAGATTATTCCTATCATCTGGCTCAACCCCCAGCAAACGATGAATTCAAAACTGCTGACAAAGTGGAGTGTATAGGATTTCTGTTAGGAGCAGTCGGCAGCGCTTTACCGCTTGGCCGGCCTGAGCCCCCGCCGGTAATGGCTGTTCAATTTTATCAGATAACAGAGGAGATCTCATCAGAGGCGAAAAATGAAATGAACTGTGACTCCGAATCAGGATCCTTGCTCTTATCCTGGCAAAAATCATCGGCGCGGGGCCCAGGGCTTTCCATTATTTCAGGTCACTTCATTACGGCCCTGCACACAGGACCCAATTGCTACAAACAAAGCAGGCCCTTCCTGTCTCACCCAGGGGTCGAATGTGAGGGGCAGTTTGATAGGCTCTTGACGTGTCCAGGGTTATCCTATTACCACTTAAGAGGGTTTCTGAAAGGCAGCAAATCTCGGCCCACTTGTTTGTTATCCTTTCTCACCCTTTTGTATCATGAGAGGTTTTATTGCTCACCTTATTTCTCATAGAGGAAAATAATTCATCTCCTACTGTTAAGGTTCAAAATGGATTTTTTTTCTTTTGTTCTTTGCTTTGTTCCACAAATTCTTTACTGCCATGCGGATAATAAAGACTAGCTAAAGTAAGCTGCACAAATGCAGCATTACGTCGTAGTATGTTAACTAAAGTTTCTTGATCCCTACTTGCTACCCTGAACCCAAGGAAAAAATCTAAAGTTTGGATAAATTAACAAGGAAATTATCTCCTGCATCCCTCCTTAGTGTGTTGTCTCCATGTTTTTTACTTGCAAGAATGAATGGAATAAGCTGTTATCGCCTCAGAATTTGTTGCTTTGTGAGTAATTACAGTTTTTGTTCCAGCCTCTATGGGCTAAGTATTGATCTCCTGGAGGATGGTGGTCGATACACATGGGGGGCAGGGGCATTTGATAGCTATAGGAGAAAAAATGACATTGGTCTAAGCAGGGAGATTTATAGTTGGGTGACAAGGTGAACTAACGGTAGGGAAGCAAAGACTGAGAGTTCTCAACATTCCTAGACTTCACTGACGGCGTTCAGCTGTTATAAGCAGGATTTTGAGACATGCACTTGGCTGAAAATGGCTCCAGCATGGGAGGAGAAAATTAATGTCATAAAGTCAAGGCAGCTAAGAGCAATTCAATAATACAGTGATATAGTGGTGATTTGAAACATACTTTTTTCTCTCTCAGGTCTTTCTGTGTTGTTCTTTCCTAAACTGTTTCAAGTACTTAAACTACCTGATTCCTACTATCCCTAAACCCCCCAATCTATACATTGACCCATGCCAGCTCGAGTTACATTATCCCAGTACTGGCTGCTTTTTAATGTCATTGATACATTACATCTTTAACTCTGAGTACTCTTCAATAACACACTGTGTCCAGCGGGCTCATATAGTGGAAGATTGACTGAATAAATAATAGAACATTTTTTTTCTGCATCAACTTTATCATTAAGTTCCATTAAGAAATGTGTAGTCACAGCAAGCTTTGGGGGAAAACTATGTATTTTTTTGTTGATCATAGCCTTTTATATGATTGAACAACTACTTTTTAGTGTTTTTCTGTTGATCTGAAAGATGTACCAGCCAATAAAAATGTATATATAATGCCAGTACATAGGCCTCTCTTTTTTCTTTAATAAGGATGTTTGAATGAATTAAAGTTTAGATCCGCATACGTATATGCCTCACCAAACAAACCAGTTGTTCTGACCTCATTTTAACTAAGGAAACCCAAGGCTATGTGGAATTCAACACAGAAATAACTGGTACCAGAGAGACAGTAAGTGGAGTCAGATAAGTATTTTTTTACCTAATTATGGAGCAAATTTAGGCTTTCATGACATTTAACTTCTGGGAAGAGATCTGCATTTTTGTTACAGATACTCTGGTCAGTTTGACAAGGTTTTTGTCTGGTCGAGGCATTTCAATAGAAACACATGAAAATACATTACAAAATCAGCCTAGAGGAAGAAGCTAGAAAGTAAAGCAGTTTAAATCTATGCTGCTGAGTGAGCATTAAATTCAGACTTTTCTCATGCACTCCCTAGAGGAAACACAAGTGTAGCTCTGCAGTTGCACCATCATCTATAGCCATAAAAGCATAAGTTCTCATTCTCTTCCAAACTATAGGAAGCTGCAAGGCTTTTTAAGGCTCTAAAAGCAGGTGTTGGTTAATTCAGCTGAAGCTTTTAAAATGAGCCAGGCTGCTGTTCTATCCATATGGTATTGTCCCACTTGAGAAGGAACATCCAGAGAGATTCCCCTGTTTGAGAGACACATGCCACACGGAAGTCCCTGTAGAGGTCAGCTTTCACCTCCTAAAATTGGCCTGTGCTGAAAATCCTCAGGTCTGCTTTCCGTTTGGATGCTCCTGTGTGACCACACAGAGGACATTTACAACAAAAAGAAAATGGCCTTATTCCCTCCTCTATCTCATCCTCTCAGAGTAACACAAAGTTGACATTAATAGAAAATAAAAAGGGGGAAAAAAGAAAAGTCTTGAAACAAAGTTGAAGCCTTCGGTTACGTTTCAGAGCACAGGGCAATTTAAAAGCCTTGAAATGTGGAATTAGAGAGGATTTGATGCGTTTCAAATTGAAGGGACGGGGACAGCGTCAGTGGCGTTTGCACCTTCAGGCATTATTTAAGTAATGTCTTGTGGCACGTTTGAGGCATTGGAAGGCAAGGGCATAGAAATGAGGGATTTATGTAGACACACCGCCGCAGTTTTATCTCCCTCCTTCAGTCTGAGTGCACGCTCCGCTGAGTAAAAAAACAAGCAGACATACAAGCAGATCCAGATCATACAGTGTTATGTGTTTTAGCTATCTGGATATTCGCTTTAAATAACATCTAAATCAAGCTGTTCTCAACGGACCTCATCCACTCCTTATCGAAACCCAGGCAGTGCAAGATAACTTGATTTGCTTAAGGAATGGAGGAGATATTAACAGCACTTGACTACAGCAGTGGCCCCTTCTGTTGTTCGTATTAAACCCATCCAGCACTTCATTATACCTGAACTCTCTGGAGAGTCTCTGCGTACAGTCTCTCTTTATCTCCTCTTTTCTCCCGAGTTTTGCTCCCTCCTTCTCTCTCTCTATAGCCGATGATACAAGCATCCCAGACAAGAGCATCATCAACATGCGCGGTGTGCCGGTGTCATGCAGATAGCCTCTGTGTTGGTAATGGAGGGAACAGCGATCGATACCAAGCAGGAGATGGCTGCAGCTAAGGAGCCTCTGTTTGGCTAGCCCTAATCCTGATGAGTAATGTTGCTGTCATAATAGCGGGGATAATTTAACGCTGACACTTAACTCTGTGATGAATGGCCTGTCATTGAAAAAAGGGGGGGGGGGCAAGTCCTGCAGCACGTCTTAAGTTTTGAAACATTAATTTCATTTCAGATTCAGAGACTATGTCGCAGAGAGGGTTTGAGGAAAGAGATGTCAGCGATGAAGTTGTGCCTCCCATCATTAAATCTTGATATAATGCAAAGCCTTTCTTTAGACTGTTGAGCTTAGTGTTAGTAGATGCTCAATGGAGTTAACACATGACTTTTTTTTTGCTTGAAACAAATGGAAAAACTTTCAGGAAATATTTGAAAATGAGAGTTTGGGTCCCTACAATACACACACACACACACACGCACACACACACACACACACACACACACACACACACACGCACACACACACACACACACACACACACGCACTGTCTGCAAAATTATTATACCCTGCCTTTAAAGAAAAGGCACCTTTTCATCCTGGAGGTTGCGGGTTCAAGTCCCTCCCCCGACCATTCCTCCACACTGCCACAGGAGACTGAAATAAGTAATAACTATAAATATGCAAAAAGATGATTTAGTCAAATACAACATTGTTTTTAAATTTAACCGGGTTAAAAAAAAACGAACAAAGAATACAGTCCTGGACCAATGAGAGCGCTTTGCGGATGAGCAGAGGGACTAACACCTGTCGACAGCTGTAGAAGTCTGATTGAGAGTAACATTAACAGAGAGTAACAGTGATCAGTGACTGCACTGATCACTTCAAAGGATTGCTCGACAAAATATTAGGTTATGAGTGATGTAGTATATCTTAATTTCTCATATGTTTTGCATATACAATTCAAAAACAATGTTTTTTTAAATACATTTTCTATATTTTATCACTTTTCTCAGTTTCTGCTTATTTCAGTGATAAATGATTTTCAGCTAATGAAGTGGAATATTTAGAAGCTGTATTATACACAGTTAATTGCTTTTACAGATGCTTGTAGTTTTTAATACCTGAAAATATCAATAACCATTTCATCTGTATTCTTTGGAAAAATATTTTTTTCAATTGATATCACATAAAAGGGGTTCTAAGAGTACATTTACAGATATTTAAACCGATTTTAATTTATGTTTATTGATAAAGACTCAAAGGCGTTCCATTCAAATCCAAACTGTATATTTGTAATGAAGATTTTCCTGTACAATATTCAAGGTTTAAATAGTTGAGAAGTGTTAGATTTAATAAACAATTGCTGCTGTAGGTTTCTATCATATTTAAGAAATTGACAGCAATTCAATAATTGGCTACTTTCTGTTAATGCTGAGGATTTTCTTGTGCCCGATATGCTCAATGCTTTTTTAGACTTTTTATTTTGTGTCTTTATTGTGATGGAAAGCAAAAATTCTTGTGTTCAACTACAGTGTGTTCTTTTTATAAAGCACGTTTCTTATAGGGACATTTAAGGGGAAAAAATTATCTGTATTTACTATCAGCCACAGGCCAAATGGTAATTTTGAACATCAGTATCATTTCATCCCTGTTTATGGCTCCCTTTTGGGATGACAGTAAAAATATCTAACGAAAAACAAACAAGCAGACATAAGGTACGGCAGCTGCAAATATGTGCTGCAGTTTCCTAAATGTCTTTTGTTTGATGGATTAATGTTTTAATGAATGTCTACATTCCGTATGCAAAATAACAAGTTAGTTTGTGCTACTCTTTTAACCTGCTAAACATGATTTTGATTTTCTTTTCTGCATTCAGGAACTAATTTCTGTCACTTTTTATCCTGTTTCTATGAAATCTTAATTTTCATTGAAATGTTGCTAAAATCTGCTTCATATGGTACTTAATGCAACATTTCCCATGATGACAACAGCTCATTGAGGGTCTGGGTGCGCTTTCATTTTCCATTTATGAGAGCAGATTTTGATCTTGGATGATTACTGTTCATCATATTGTAGCAGATTCTGACTTCTTCCCACTAATGCATTTACAGTGGCTTTATGTTGAGATAGTTTTGATACTCAAACTGTTTGCAGGCCACTGTGGGACCTTGTGTACAGAAACTTAAATTGATTTGATTCCTAACTCCCTTATCTATAAATGTTTAGGAACAGGGTAGTTTTTTATGATTTATTACTTCAAAGCTATGAAGTCTCTTGTTGACACAAAAGCAAAGAACTCACTTACTCCTTATCCAGAGGAGCCTATCTCGGAGGCCACCGTGGTTCGGCCCAGAGCTGCACTTTCTTACGTGACTCCAAAAGGCATTTTGATGTTGTTGACAGAGGTTGTGGGAGGAAATAATGGAAAAGATAAAAACTCCAATTATGATTTTTTTTTTCCTCTGGCAGAATAGCGTCTGTATGACTGATTTTGTGATAAATGACATATTTGAAAAACGGTTGTTGTTGAAGATTTGATGATTTCTTGAGCATCAAATGGGCTCTCTTGACCTTTTTTCTTATTTCTCTTTTCGTTTGCAGATACAATTGTTTGGTCCCCTGATGCAGTGACTATTCCTGAAACAGGAAATGTTATAAAACGATGGTGCAAAGGAACTCATCTCTAGATATTTTCTTTATCTTAATATTCTAAATGCTGCATTATCTCAAATTCCCACTGCAGTTTAGCCATTTTTCTGAGACATCATTTTATAGTTGCACAAGTTCATGCACAAACCGTCTCTGCTGTGGATCTGTATACCTTGTTTCCACTGAGACTTTAGGACAAATGTAGCTAAGCTGGAGTAGCCTAACAGCCATTTGACCTTGGCTGGCTTATTTGCTCCAGTGAGACAGCCTAAATATTTACCTGTCATTGTTGATGATACTCTAGGCTTCAATGCCACTAATAGTTTTGATTGAGAAGAAGGGCTTTGCAGCACCGGGGTGATGGAATTGCAAAATTAAGACCAGTGAATTGGGCTATATCTTTAGGACACTGCAGGTTTAATTCTGTGTCTTATAAAACAACTGCCTTAATCTGTAAGAGACTGGAACCAGATGGACGGGTAGGAGGGAATTGCAATAGAAAATTTGACAGATGCCTGATTTTAACCTTGACATGTTCTGTTTAGCAGGAGGGAGGTATAAGGAAGTGTGGGTGTGGAGGTTAAAAAAAGAATGGGCTAAATGAGTCTCTATGACAGGACATTAGGTCCAGATTTGTGTCTCAAAATTCCATGTGATACACAGCAGAATTAGAAAACCAGTCTTGAAAAACTTGCATGGTATGAATGGAGTGATAGACCTGATTCAACATGGACCTGACCTCCAATCCATGCTGAGAAAAATTTTACTTGAAGTGTGATGAGCAGGGTCCATAAAACCAAAACACCAACAGTGACATCAGCATGATGTGCGAACACACATACATTACACACAACCATCAATCAATCAGAAAGAGATTGTGTCGGACACATGTGGATACACACACAACCACAGATACGTATTTAAAGGGTAGTTCACCCTAAAATGCGTTTTTTGAGCTGTAAACAACAGTATTACTTACTTGTAATGAAAACCATCAATACTGATCCTAAAAACAGGCTTTTGTGGTCGAACAGGACTCAAAACGCTCCTACAACCAGGTTATGGTTTTCATGACGTAAGCGTGTATGCGATGCACTTCTATGTCATTAGAAAATCAAAACGAAACTCATGGCCCCTCCCTCCAGAAGCAATGACCAAAACAAAAGTAGGGCGAAACCGCTACTTTTTTGAGAGTGATAGGGACAGTTTGTTAAGTCGTGATTTATAAAACCTGCTACCAGACTCAGTATGTCCGCAGACACTCTGAGCCTGGTGGATTCAGATGCAAACATTGACTCCTGGTTGCAGCGGTCTGTTACTGTTTGCAGCCAGATCGGTGGTAGCTTCTGATAGCGGCCAGTGGTGGCGGCTCAAACTGATGCGGTTCAGGTCAGGACCACCTTGTTCTTCCACTACTGTGGTGTCCAGCTGAGGTGGTTCTGGAGGGGCAAAGCTTTCCACCTCAAACACCGGACTGTGGTGCAGGTACTCTTTAAACCTCCATCTCTTTCTATCGCTCACATGAGCTGCTGATTGTCAGTCAAACGTTTCTGCACGCTGACTCCGCCCCCTTATGAACCCCCCACTGTCTGAACCCCACATCCCCCCACCTCGCAGTTTGTGGCATTTTTTAAAGTTTGGCAGTGGGGGGAGTAACACAGAAAGGCAGGAGGTGTACTTACACCAGGATTGTGATGGGTAACTATTTGGATGCTGTCACTCATAATAATAATTATACTGCATGTCAGATCTTTTTTAGAACAGGGCAGATAAAAGATTAAAATCAACATGATCTTTAAACTGTAAGGCGCTGATTTATCAAGAGGGCTAAATTGCTGCGGAATTGGAGAATACCTGCGCAGTTTTGCTCCGGTTACGTTTCCACGGTTAGCGCCTCATCTATCAAGATTGCTCAGCAATTG
>JAVQJG010281287.1:0-11153 GCA_036024015.1 Craterocephalus amniculus | reverse complement strand
TTATTATTATTATTATTAACAATAATAATAATAGTAATAGATAATAATGATATTTTATTGTTAATAAATTGCTATTAATAATAGATTTTATTTATTATTATTATTATTATTGAGAAACTGCAAGTTAGAATTATACCTGTGTGTATTCAGATTATGGAATTGCTGATGAAGGGCAACAAGCAGCGCACCCAGGAGCCGACAGCGGCCAATCAGACATCGTCTCGCTCCCACGCTGTGCTGCAGGTGGCCGTCAAACAGCAGAGCCGCTGTCGCGACGTCCTGCAGGAGGTCCGCTTCGCTCGCCTTTTCATGATCGACCTCGCCGGCTCAGAGCGAGCAGCACAGGTGTGTGTATGCAACGGCTGTTTAATTTGCACAGTTATGTTTGGCTTGTGTGTGTGCAGGTGTGTTTTTATCTGTGTGGATAATTACATGCATTTAGCTGTTTAGCCTTAAAGCTGCAAGGGTTGGTTTCATGTGTCCATCTGCACTGATACACCGAGAGATGTGCAGATGGACTTGTGTTACTGTTAGCACAACACTGTAACTCTGTGACTCTGTAACGTTAGCGAAGCCATCACTGTGGATCAAATCTGGTGACAGTTTTTCTTATTCTTCCAGAGTTTTTCCACTCTACCAATTTTATTTTACAGCTGCAGCTGTATGGATTGTTTCGTACAAATTGCAGATAATAATCGATAGTTAAATGTGCTGCATGTGGCCCACTGATGCTGCATCCTGTAGCAGCGCCTCTTCATACATGCTGCTCATTATTTTTGATTAACTGTGAAATACGGCTTAAACCTCTAATTATCATAATGATTTGTCTAGGTGCTCAAAATGGTGTTTAAGTCTATAGATATATCTAAATACTGTTAGTTCAAAGTTTTGAAAGTATTTTACTTTCCTGACTCTTTTCACCTCAAAAGAGAGGGGTAAAAAAAAGATCACTCAATGAAAAAAGATGAAATATTAATAACTTTACCCTTTGTCTTTAAGCCAAGGACCATTAATTGACAAGTTATCTGCCTTTGCTCACGTTATTCCCCATTTCCATCATGTTTAATTTCCCCTGGGCTTTATTTTTCTGTCATCTCTGCTTCGGGTTCAGAGGTTTTTTCACACTAATCTGTCTCCTCATCTTTTAGACTCAGAATAGAGGTCAGCGGTTGAAAGAAGGAGCCCACATCAACCGCTCTCTCCTGGCTTTGGGCAACTGCATAAACGCCCTGAGCGACAAAAACGGAAACAAGTACGTCAACTATCGAGACAGCAAGTTGACTCGCCTCCTGAAGGTACAGCAGATTATTAGGAAAATATTATTTGGATCATTTGGGTTGACTTTAATGGCACACTGGGCTCATTATAATCACAAATCATGCTTTTTTCTGTGAAACATAGGACTCCCTGGGCGGTAACAGCAGGACGGTCATGATAGCCCACATTAGCCCCGCCTCTATAGCTTTTGAGGAGTCTCGTAACACGCTGGCGTACGCAGACCGTGCTAAAAGCATTCGAACACGGGTAAGAACTTACATCTCTTGGAAATATACTTCAGTTTAAAAGTTGAGACTGTTTGAAGAATTCCTGCCGCACGTCCAGTTTTGTTAATTAACTAAATTTTCTCTTGTGACTTTTTCTTCATTGCTGTGGGCTTCAGGTGAAGAAGAACCTGATAAATGTGTCGTACCACATCGCTCAGTACACAAACATCATTTCTGACCTGCGCTGCGAGATCCAGCGGCTCAAGAAGAAGATCGCAGATCAGACGGGCCGCCAGCTCAACTCGGACCGAGCCGACATCCGCAACATCCAGGGTAAGTTTACTTACAGAATGACTTTAGCTTCTGTTAATAACCATAACATTTCTATTAGCTTCTGTTTTACTCTCCACTGGTCTTCTCTTCCCACCTGCAGCAGAGGTCCAGGCCCACTCCAGCCAGCAGAGCCGGGCAGAGATGGATCAGCTGAGGGAACAGCTTCTGGATGCCTTCCGCCAGCAGATGGAGATCAGGAAGAGCCTGATGGAGCTGGAGAACAACAACATGGAGATCCAGATCGACACCTCAAAACACCTTCTAACCATTGCAGAGTCAGTGTTCAGGATTTTTGTCACATTTTTCTCTCTAGAGATATTTCATAACACCAGCCTGTAACAATCCTGAGTGGATCGTTCAGGATTTCAGTGAGCTGGAAACAATAGTTAGAAATTGAGCGTTGGGTAGTATTTCATAATTGTGCTTTCAGCTAGTAATTATCACTGACAGGTACTGGTTTTTTATGTCTTTAGCTGGGAGCAGGAGCGGAGTAGGCGCAGACGGAAGTGGCGTGCAGAAAGGCGGAAGGAAAGTGTCAATAAGGACGAAAGCGAGAAGGACTCAGATTGCCCAGAATCTCCCCCAGACAGCACAGAGACCCAAGAGGTGGCAGTGGCTCGGGAAAACCTGGTCACGCTCATGGTAGAACAGAAAAAGATTCAGAAGCAGAAGGTGGGGTTGTCTGTCGGCATCATGAAAATGATCAAATGCTAGCTTTGTGCGCTCTCGAATCATGCTTTGTTTCCTCTCAGGGCTTACTGGAGCGCCGGTTTCTGCAGCTCAGGGAACAAGCCCGGCGCCTGGAAGAGCTGCTGCCTCGGAGGGTGAGCTCCGAGGAGCAGCGCGAGGTCCTGGGCCTCCTCTGCAAAGTCCACGAGCTGGAGATCGAGAACGCCGAGATGCAGTCCCACGCGCTGCTCAAAGACAACGTCATCCGGCAGAAAAACTTTGTGGTGCAGCGCTTTGAGCAGCACAGACACCTGTGTGACGAAATCATTCAGCAGCAGAGGCAGTTCATCATCGGTCAGTTCGGCTGTGTCTCCATCCTGCTTGTTGTTCTAAGTTCACTCAGGTTCAGTTTCTCTGAATATGCATGTCTCTGTGTTGCAGATCACAGTCTGCCTGTTCCAGCACACCTCCAGGAGCTGTATGATATGTACATGAGAGAGCTGGATGAGAGGAAGCTGGACAGAGCCATGGCCCTGGATAAGGCAACCACCAGACACACCATCAAGGTAACAGCCACAGGACAAATCAGTTAATTACCTCATTTAGACATAGATAAGAGAGACAAGATGAGCGCTGACACGAATACTTTCCAGGAGGGATCCCTACCAAAGATCGCTCTACCAGCTCAGGGTCGCGACAACATGCAGGACATGGACTCAGACCAGGAGAGCCTTCGCAACATGTGCTCCGATAACAGACGAGGCCAAGCAAAAATGCGCAGACACACCCTGCCTCCCATCCTGCCAGAGCCTGAGCTGTAAGGAAATTACTTCTTTGTAAAAGTATATTTAAAGGATGGAATGAGAAATTATTTTCTTTTATTTTTAAGTTTGATGTAGTTAAATAAAACCGATTTTATAATTTGGATGTAGGCGTGGCATGGATGTAAGCATTTAGCTTCAGCTTCAACCGGTTCAGTCTCAGTAATTGGTTGATATGAAAACAAAAATCAGTATATTATTGCTATTTTGTTCTGTATTATGGGTGATGACTTAATGAACCTAAACCTGAAAGCTGAATCCATAATTTCTCACTTTTATGTGCTTCAGAGACAAAGTTTTCAAGAGCAGCCCTCATGCCAGGCATATGAAGAACTCTGCTGTGATGACCCCACCTCCCATCCACATTAATGGGAAGGGCAACAGAGAGGTAAGGACTCTCCTATGATACTAATTGCTCTGAATTATTGCACTTCAGTGGCCTTCCCCGAGTTGCTTTGTGCCCTGAATGAATGCCTAATGACGTGCTTTTTTCCTTTTGTTACGTCAAGCACAAAGTCTCTCTGTTTTAATTAAGCTCACACAGATCCTTCACTCCCACAAACCTAATTAAAAGCACCTCCTCTGATGATTGTTGACGTTTTTCCTCTAAGCTTAATATGTTTACAACTGGTAGATTTCCATTTTGTTTCACTCTTGAAATAAGACAAAATCCATCTAGTTTCTATCTTTTTAAAAAGTAAATCAAAGATGTAATGATTATGTAAACAATACTCGCTCCAGGCTCCAAATGTCCTTTTTAAAATTTGATTTTGAAGGTAGAGAATGGATTAAGTTAGCCTGACAGACTGAAAGCATAGAACTGTGGTTAATGTCTGGTCATATGAGTCAGTCGGCTTGTCCTGCCTGCAGCTGCAGCCTCTGGCTCCTGACAGCTTCCTGAGCTACAGCCATCTGAGCCACAGTGTCAGCAGCCACCTGGACTCATCACCAGAGAGCAGCGAGGCCGGGACTGATATCCCCCTTTCACGAAATGGTGAGATGCTCCTCTGAGTGCATTATTCAGTGCGGGTTAGCAGAGGTCAGGAATCAGAGAATTGTTTGGCAGCTTCAGCAGTAACATGAGCACATTTTACAAGGTTTTTGTTGCTGGTATTTAGGTAGAAGGAAGCAGAAAGTATATCCCGTATTCTTCCTCTGTCTCTCTTTTTCTGATATCAATGTGAATACTTTTTTTATATTATTACAAATTGCAGTTGTTAGTTCTGCGTTAATTATGCCAATAAAAACAGCACAGGCCAGATTTAGTCAGGGAAAAAGCACAGATGGAATTGCCCACTCCTGGAAATGATCCCAGCAACACACAGGTCCACATCAGTGACTTAGCTGACCACTTATTCTTTTCGTCAAAAAGAAAAGCAGGAGTATTTTTCTGCAGCCCAGAAATGGTCTGTTGAACTGTTGCAGCAGGCAGCATGCAGAGCAATACTAAGTGCACTGTGGTATACTCCAAAGTCATGTGAAAAGCTGAGGTGGACACTCAAACACTTTTTATAAAAAGTACTTCAGCTTTCCTCTATAGAAGTTTAAAGTGAAACATTTTTAAACTTGTCTAAAAGAAAATACTCCATCCCCCCTGGATCCTTCTAGAACACGCTGCTAATCGAGAAAATGGATTTATCTTCAACTTCTGGAGAAATGTGAGACCATGTGGGATGAAAATCAGATGCAGATTGAAATCCAGGCTGCAAACACAGGGAAGAAAAACCCTGGTTTCAGGACTTAGGCTGTTTTTCTTAATATTTCATGAGTTATGATGAGTGTATAAGGTCATACCACTCAGTGGCAGAAACACCTTTTCACAGCAGCGATCATTACAGCCGTGTTAAGTGTGAAATGGCTTCAGACGGGTTTTGAACCATCACTTTCTGCATCTTTTCTTCACATAATGTCCAACCAAATTTTTTCTCGCTGCAAGGAAAACTTGCAAAAATGTGGAGCATGTAAACTATAACTGATTTGCACTGCTTCATCTTTGGCCTATATCTGGCTCCTTGATTGCCCTGGTTACTGGTGTTTCTTTAAGATAACTTTCTCTCTTTATCTGCACAGAGCGGCAGCAGATACTGAGAGGAGTCCAGAACATTGTGGTAAAAGCAGCCCGCCGACGCTCCAAAGCCCTGGAGGTGGACGCCCTGCGGTTACCCCACGCCCCCTCCCCTCTGGATCCCAAAAAGCAGAAAAGCAGCCTCTCTCTGAGCGAGGCGCCCCCGAGAGGTTTGCCGACGCGACGCGGCCGGCAGCCCAGCCCCGAGATGAGACACGCCACCTCGGACGATAACCTGTCCAGCAGCACCGGGGAAGGACCCGGCCTGCAGGTCACCTGGACGCGGCCACGTCACCGCCAGGTCCCCACCAAGACCCAAACACCTCGGGAGGTGGACTTCGAAGCTCGTCGCAAAAAGAGGCGCTCCCGTTCGTTTGAGGTCACCGGGCAAGCGGTGGGGGGCTTTTTTTGTCCTCACACAGCAACAAATAATGTTTTTCATCTTTACCACCTATGATGTTTGTCTTAAATAATCAGAGATTAAAATCTTCCTCATCCCCTGTTGCAGCTGCCTCAAACAAAGACCACCACAGCTCAGAGGTTTCGCCCTCTGGACAGCACATCAGACCCTCATCTCCACATAAACGGCCAACCGCAGGCCTCCATGCTGCGTCCTCAGTACAGAGGGGTTCCACCTCTCGCCAAAGTCCGGCCTCCTCACAACGCCCAGCAAACAGGTGAACCATTATCTCCACCAGCGGGGACAATTCCTATCCCCACTCATGATCTCTCTGCTGAGCCGGTTTTATTTTTCCTCCCACAGGCTCAAACGCCGAGTCCTCCACAGCCAACATGAGTAACCTGAAGCGAGCGCCTCAGCTCCGGCAGCCGCAGCCCCTCGTGTACGTCACCACCACAGGTGCTCAGCGCACACGCAGACACTGAGTCCAACCAGCATCCAAACCAGCTGAGCCCCAAGGGCGATAAAATGAACTCCGAAGGCCTCCGTGATGGACAGGAGAATAGACGACGAACACAAACAGACACGGAGTGACGGCGTCGACAGGCTCTGAGACCCGCAAGTCTACAGACGCCAAAAATTTGTGTTCTTTCTTGTCAAGTGTTTCCTCTTTATCTCCCAGTTTTTCTGAATTACTCGTGTTTGTCACGTCAGGATGATGTCAAGCTCAACATGAACACAAGACTACTAATGTTTGCTCTTTGTGAGTGTATATGGTATTTGTAGCTGTGGGGGGATCCTGGTCAGGCTAAACATCCATCACAGTGATGATGTATATAAGAATGGGGGAAAATACTAACAGCAATGCGAATGTACATTAAGCTTCGGCCTACTGTCAGAATAAGTCAGCATAAAAGCTTCTGGTAGTGAGATTGTTTTAACATGACCGATGTAAAAACAAAGGACTTTTAACAAGTTGACATATTGTGTGCTTGTGGATTCAATATTGTATCCCTGCACAACCCAGATGTCTGCATTTCCTCCAAAAAGTCACTTTTTCAATGTTCCGTTTGTGTAGATCGACAGTAAAGCACAAGTTGTTTTGTTTTTTTCAGATTAGTTTCTTAGTGTTTTTAAATAATTATTTAACTGTTGCCTTTTCTTTTATGATGTTGACGTTTTTTTTTCATAAATTACTACTTTCTACTTTTTATTTTGTACTTTTTTTGTACCCAAATAAATTGAGATGAATTGTGTAAAATGTGGCTTATTTTCCAGCTCACAATCATGAGTATTTTCATCATTACAGACCAAGCAGATGTGTTAAACACTGCTTCACCAAGGAGCAGCTTTGTGGATATGAGGCTCTCTGTCATACTTGAGTGTTATTTTGTATTTTCTAATTTGGTTATTGCCGAATTATATGTCTGACAATGGGAACAAAAGAAGAGGGAGAGTGAACAGGAGAGAAAAGTAGACAAAGATACAGAACAAAGAAAACATAAGCAACAACAGTACAAACAAACCCCAAACAGAAAAACCAGACAACCAGCTTTTACACCTGTAAGGAAACTTTAACAGAGATCATACAGCGGTCTCTGTAAGATAACAGAGAATCACCAGGAGCACCCGAAAAAAGACAAACGGAGTAAAAACATGTTTTTTGTGTTGCACATTTCATGTACAAGACAACTCCAAGTGCTCCAAAAATAGGAGAATTACTCTTCTTATGAAGGTTATTAAAACGTAGTCATCACTGTGAGTCCTGATTCTGTAAATGATTTCTTTTACTAACATCACTACTTTTACAGCAACTTGAGCAACTCATTAGTTTCATTATTTTTTATTATATAAGATTTATAGTCACAAAGGAAAAAGCTGCACATCTGTATGTGAACAGGGAGTCAAAGACATTTTAACCCAACTTTTCATGCATCACCTCATATTCCCTTTTAGTGTTAGTATTATGAAAATATTTAGTTTTCATTAGAAAGTAAAGACAGAGAGAAATTCTACATATATAACTTTATGTTTTTACAGATGTAAACATGTCAGCTCACATCTGCAAGCCTCAACAGGTGCAGCCACACTTTACAGGTGCAGCCAGGTAAGACAATCGGGACAATCACGTCTATTTACCACCCACAGACTCCTGAGATGCAACTACAGACCCAGAAGAGAAGCAGAGGGCTGTAACAGCTTTCAATAACAACCTTAAAAAACACACTGTGCAATGAAAGCATGTAAAACTTTTCAGAAAGAAGAAAGACTAAATAAAAAGGATCTTTGATGAACAGATTGTTTTGAAAGCGCGCTGAGTACACAGTAAATGCTGCCGTTGCTTTGAATGTGCAATGACTCAATAGACTGAGGCAACAAGAGACATTTCACAGCTGTTCCAGAGGTTCTCTGTAACCAGCGCAGTGCTGCTGTAGGGAAATGAGAAGCCTTTGTTATTCCAACAAGACAAATAACCTTATTAACCATCATCATGAGTCAGGTGAAGAAAAAGGATTTGTTTTCCTTTTACAGTTTATTAATAAATGCTTTTATACAAAAAAAGAAAAAAAAGAAAAAACATATTTTCAAATTTGGTTCTACTGATTTAGACAATAGATTCATATACATGTACAGTATATACTGTATGTATATATAAATATACACATATATATCAGTCTTATGCATAGACTGTAAAAAATAGTCTTATGTTACAAGCGCCCCCTCTGCTGGTTACTCTGGGTAAATGCTCTTCAGGCTGATGTGTTGTGTTTCCCTCTAGTGTTTCTGGTGTAGTTTAGACTGAAGGAAATAAATAAAAGAAAGAAAATGTGTTTCTTTTAGTTTTTTGAATGGAGTTGGGATGATGGCTCGGGCAGGCTTGATTGCATTTGTAATAAGGCACAATGTATTTACTGTGAAACATTAAACAGCTAAAGGGTTATCGATATGAAACTGATGACTCCAGATTGGAAATGCAATATGAAACTGAATATCCAATATCCAACATGAAGAATAATCCAGCTGGATAGAAATAAATACTCTGAATGTTTTCAAAACAAACTGCACTGAGCTACATTCAGGTGTGTTAAAGTGTATGTGTACGGGAGCGCATGTGCATGTGAAAGAAAAGAAACTTCCAACTTTTCCTTAGCTGATAATCTTCCTGATAAAAAAAGAGGTTTTGATAAAAGAATTCCTCCAGGAGTGAGTGAAAATGTATTAAGACTCTGCTTCAAAGAATGGCAGTGGTGACGACTCCGACTTAAAAAAACAAAATAATTTTTTTTGTTTTTTTTGTAAGATGCTGTAAAGTGGCAAGAAAATTCTGACATAAAAAAAGTTTTACAATTATACTAAACTAATATATTAATATTTTGATTTCCTGAACCTTCAAACCAACAACAAACCAAAACAAAATCAAAACTGATGTGTATTTCTACATATATATCAAAGCATATGAGGATTTGAGGCCTTGAAGCTGAAACCTAGAGATGTGGAGACAAGCTGCACATACTGCTGAACAATGTAACTGTTAACATAATTATTCTCTGATTTCAAAATAGTTGGAAAGATCATGAGAATAAATTTGCCTTTTAAAATGAATGAATGATGATGATGACATTTTTTGTACTAATGCATGATATAATGTCTGTACACCCTGCAGTGGCACAAAAAGTGATTTCAGCCTTCAACCTCCCTTTGATTTGTTTCACAATGTCTACTAGATGGTAAACAGTACAGCTGCTGGGCAGAGGATGAAACGGATGAACTATCAAGATAGTTGTACAGCATTCCACCTGATTAAGCTTTTTTATCACTGTCAACACACATTTCAGCAGTTTCACTGATGATTTGAGTTACTTTGCCATTTCATGTTGTTTTGTGCTTATTTACTATGTGAGGTAATACAAGATAAACAGCTCTGGGTAAATATAACTGCATTTTGATTCAACACTTAATGGGGTTATTAAACTGTTAAACTGAACTAAATAAAGAAATAAAAGGCTTTATAATTCACTGCATTTGGTTTTGATATAGACGGAAGTTTCGCCCCCTCACTTCCGCCGTCTGTTTTTTTGTCCAATCATAAACCGTTTTGAGCTAAATTGACCTATCAGTCGACCAATGAGAAGCGGGATTACTGTTCTGGGCGGTAGTGCATGTATGGCTGATTTGCAACCCGCCGAAGCAACAGTATAGAAGAAGGAGAAATGTCACTTGCTTCGACTCGGACCGTTCTAGGATCAGTGTCCTTTTAGGAAGAAACAGACGGCACCTTGGTGAGTGGGACAGCCGCCACTAGTTGCGTGCAATGTTAGGTCTTATTATTCTGTGAGACAGTTAACACACTGCAGCAGGCAGCTCAGTTTTGTCCGTTTTATTTTGCGTTCCGGGCCTGCTACAGAGAAAAAAGCCAACACAATTTGCTGTCGGCCATGATGAACGTTAGTTACACTGAATCCGAGCGTTTTGATAGAATTTAAGTCATTGCTAGTGAGGAGTTCAGGGCGGGTTTGCCCCATTGCTACGACTCAGAGTTAAAAACAACACTGACTTTTGGTGTCAGTAATAGTTAACAGAAAACTATGGCGCTTGATTTTTGGGTTATATTTTAAAAGTTTTTGGTTAGCGCATCAAACCTGGCGCGAGACTCAAACCGTGCCTGCACGCACTCACAACACGTACAGTACGCTTGAAGTTTTCTTTATTCCTCCATATCATTTAGATCAGGGGTTCTCAAAGTTTTGGTGGCCGAGGGCCACTTTAGGACCCCAACAATGGACTGGGGGCCGCAAAAGGGGAATAGAAGGAAAAACAGAAAAATCCCATTTGTAATATTTTGTAATGTCAGGCTGCATTTCCACGCCAAATCATAAAAAAAGCAAACACACTCTGCCCCTCTCTAAACCTTCACTCCAACAGTCCCAATTTTCCACTCCTGACCCTTCATCTCATAAGAAGCAAGGAAACATTACTAGAGGGAGTTTAGAAATGCATTTGATTTAAAAAAAAAAAAAAAGCAAAAAAAATTATTTCTAAGAAATTATGGGTGTCATGATTCTCCTAATCTTCAATTCGATTTGATTTTTAATACTAGGGTCACGATTAGATTCAATTCTTGATTTTAATCTCTTTTTCTTATAGCACAGAGGCCTATAACATTTGTAAAGTAGTCTAGTCTATGATCATGGTTTTAGTAATGAAATTTTGCACGGTAAATCTTATTTCAAAAGATGGGTTATATAAATAATTGAATTTAATTTTTGTGTAATGTATCACAAATGGTGTACTTAATTTGTACTTTAATTTTGGGAAATTAATGATACTTTTTGTTTTTAGTAAAGCACTGTGTAACAAAACAAATCATGAAATAACTCTGG
>JAVQJG010281283.1:0-18623 GCA_036024015.1 Craterocephalus amniculus | reverse complement strand
GCACAACTTTATATGATTATGCACGGTTGTCGTTTTGTGCACACAAATTCTAATTGACAGCTATCTTACACCATACTCACCCTCATACTGATTGACACGTTGGAACACTTTCTTGATATTCATCATGAAGCCGGAGATATCAGGAGGTTTTCGTTTTGCCTCGCTTCGGCTGCGGCTCGGCTCTAAAAATATACTAAATGATGCCGTTGCGAGTAAAATATGGACGCTACCCCCTCAGGACACGCGGACTGCATTGGACGAGCAGTATGGAGGAATATTGACAGGTTTTCACCGGGCTCTATTCAACATTGTTGTAGCCGAACTCAAGCAAATCATAAACCTCCCGATATCTCCGGCTTCATGATGAATAACAAGAAAGTGTTCCAACGTGTCAATCAGCATGAGGGTGAGTAGACAAATGAAGGCACATCATTCTGAGGGCGGAGTATCCCTTTAAACCAGTTGGTAATCCTGTTCAAATTTTGTTATACTGGGTGAAATGTTCTTTTCATCCATAGAGTAGTCAATATGTTTTCATAAAAAGGAATAAAAAAGTCAGACCTCTGTGAGAACTGTAGACCTGCAAAAACTCTGACCAATCCCTGACCTTCAGTAAAAATGGGCAAAGGGGCGTGGCTTCAAACAAAGCATTGACGGAAGGGGGTGGGGCTTATGCCCTCTTTCCACTGAGGGGTACGGCACGGATCAGTTCGGCTTGGTACAGTCCTGAATGGTCCAGCCCCAGAAAACCGTTCCCATTGCATGTCGGACGCTGCCCGGCATGCAGGGTTTCCTCAAAATTCTTTATCGTGATATCATACTCAGGCAACACCAACACATAACAACATGAGATATGTCTCTATGTTCGTTTTAACTCCTCACCGCTCCATCCAGCCCATTTTACATGACTTCATCACCCACTGTGGGAGGAATCGTTGAAGCTCCAGTTTCAACCAGATCCTGGTCAGACTCAGAGACCGGGTCATAACCAGACCCTGCTGATGTTTGGAGCCATTTTTACTGTTTTCTTTCTGATGTGGACTGACCGGCGTTTGTGTGGTGCTGCTTTGTTTTTGTTTCTGTCCACCAATCAATGCACTGCATTGCGTATCAACAGTACCTCCGCCCATTTTCCGATGGACCCACAACTGAAGGGGGCCCAAAAATGGTCCGTTTTGGTGCGGTTTTATGGGACTCTTCGATAAAAACAGGGCATTTTTGTAAGGGTCGTTGCTTTGAATGGTGCATTGACTTCAGGGGGTGGAGCTTAAAGGAAGTGCCACTTTCAAATTTTGCTAGCTCTCGGGGTGGCGGGGGTTCTAACGTTAGCTGCATAGGCTACTTGTATATATAAACTTGTGTATGTTTTTTTCTCTGACGTTTTTTCCCCCAGTATTTACAGTACACAAGAACACAAGTATGGACAAATACACGTATTACTGAGAAATGGCGAAGGAGGTGGAGGAGCTCAGATGAGCTCATCAACCTAACCAGCTCTAACTGTGCGTTCAGACCAAAAGCAGCAAAAGCGGCAAGGACGCCGGAAGTCAAAACATTTCCAATGAGAACCGGGCGTCTTGAGCGGCCAACGCTTTTGCCGCCGGCTGCCGCGCGTCTTGGGCGGCCAAAGCGTCCAAAGCGGCACCAGAAAGTTTTGTAATGCTGAGTCGATGGGTGTAGGACCAGTTAAAATGATTGCATCATGGGCCTAAAAATTCCACACATATCTCTTACTTCTGGGTTTTGTTTCTGGGTTTTGAGGCTAAGATAAAAAACTGCATAATATTTAAAATAAAAAATAAAAAATTAAAGGCGGGTTCTGGTTTTGTGCTCTGACATCATAAGAAATAGTCAGAAATAGTTTCAATCATGCTGGGAAAGTTCCTACTCTGAAAAAGGAAAACTTTTAAAGCAGTTACTAGTACTACAACCGGAGGTTAATTTTATGAACATGCCCCTAATTAAAGAAATCACTGCTATCCAGATGTAGAGAAAAAAAAAACAGTAAATAAATAAGATGTACATTTTAATGTAAATGATAGTCTTGGGCCACCCTTTGTTTTTCTATTTTCACAATAAATAGGTGCTGTGCTGGACTGAACCATGCAAACAAACAACTTTATATGATTTTAAATGAGTTTTCTAACATCTCACCCAACCGATCAGGCATAATGATTCCAATCCATTAAAAACAACTTTTTAATTTAGCATTCGTATGTGCACCATTTTGTCTAATCTCTAAGCTTTCACCTCTTCCCTCTCCCTTCCAATCACTGCAGTATTGATGGTGACCAGTTTGAAAAAGAGAAAATTTAATTGTCTCCATTAAAATCCCTGTTTCACAGCCAGCCACAAATAAAACTGATGCAATTATCAACAGAGGAAATCAAATTTCTTTTTTGTTCAGCTGGTTTTACTGCGTGGTCCAGAAAGAGGATCAGTGTGGTTGATACATTGATTTACTTTTCTCCATCTTCCTGCAGCGTTTATTAAAATCAGCAGTTAGTCCTGATGAGCTGCAGAACTTTACAGGATATGTCTGTGTCTAAATGCGGCTAGCTGAAGCTAATCAGCAACAGAACAATGCTAACATGACTCCCTAAACCTTTTTTAATGCAGGTTTGCATCCAATAAATCATTCCCTATAATTTATGTAAATATAAAAGTAGTAACAGAATGATTAGTAACTGGCTGCTTTAGTGTTATGGTTTCATACGTTGTATGTCCCATAAACTGTTCATAACAACCATGAGATAAATGGATCATATATAACCAGAAGCACTCAGTCACATTACTTCACTATCAGCTTGTCAAAGTGGTCTGCAGACATGATTCCACAACAGGATTGTGACATTTTACCACAGTGCCATGTGGCCTGTGGGAAGTTACAGGTTCAGCTTCCCCTACTGGCCAAAAGTTGCACAGTACCCCTTCTTCATGTAAACCGCTAACAAGGATAGAAACATCATGCTTTAAAATGTGTTTCCCTTCAATACAGAAGGAAAAATACGGAAGATACCTCTCATTTATTTAATAACAGGAAGCAGTTGGAACAGTTTTTACAATTTCTAAGATGCTGGGAAATGGATATTTTGCCTGAACAGCTTCGCACAGGTTGAACCCTTTTACACAAGTTTTCTCACCATTTCATAAAGTAATCTTCAAGAGTAGATGTTGAAGGACTTTCCAAAGCTTCTCTTTGCACGTGGACTGAATTTTCTTTCATTCTTTGTCCAGATGTCCCCAGACTCTTTCAGTAATGTTGAGGTCTAGGCTCTGGGGAGGATTCATCTAATGTCTAAGGTCTGTCCTGTCATTCTTACACAGACACAAGCCCAAGCACATCATATACCAGATCTGTTCACCTCACCAGAGTATTCAGAGTGACTAAGTAGGTGTTTTTTTGTTCTGAGCAACTCATCTGTTAAGGGACCAAAACCTTCTGATTATGTCATGGCAGTACTAACAATAAAAAGTGTGAAATGTGATGAATGAATGGGGTGTGAGAAGTAAGACCAGGCAAAGCAACAGCGTCTATAAAAACCAAAGCCAGAAAAAAGCTCTTTTAACTTTGTTTCACCAGTAAGTGAATAAAGTGAGACCGTCGGTGTGATAGTAGCTGCTACAACGGAAATCAAGTATATACATATATATATTTAATAATTAAATCCATATTAGGGATGTTACGATAGCATTTTTTTCTGTCCGATGACGATTCCAACACCTGTGGTTTAAGTATCTGCCGATACTGATCCGATACCAATATTATCGTATTAAGAGGTCTATCAGTGTATTATTCCAATTATTTATACTGTGGTTATGGTTTTTAGTATCTTTAAATGGCCTAGCATAGGTTTATTGATCAATGTATACTGTGTCACTGTTGCAAACTGATAACATAACGCTATTGCTAACTGTTAGCACAACATTGAGTTACGTGCATCTGCGGCCACCAACAAAAAAACAATGGTGGTGCAAAATTCCTTCGGGTGTGTGGTGAGTTTAAGGGCAGGAATAATTTATGTTTCCATTTCCATGGTATTTGATGGCATTTAGACAGAAATACTCGTCGATCCTGATACCCTTAATTTGACAGGATCGGCGAGTATTTTCAAATGCTAGTATTGGTATCGGCCCAACTCTAATCAATATGTCAACATATTTCACATTTGTATGTGTCATTATCTAAGTTTCAACTATAAAACAAATTGTGAGCATTTGTCTCTTTTTCTTTTACTGTTGTATACAATTGTAATGGAATCAACTCAGTGTTGATGTGACCATTGTGAGACAATGGCTAATTTGTCCAAATCTCAGCCGAGATACTAACTCAGTCCTCCCTGTCTTTCTCATCTCTTCTGCTTTCCTTTGAATACAATAAAACCACAGCGCGTTCCTCCCCCTGTTTCTGCCATAATTCCCATAACCGCTGGTTTATTATGCTCTTTGTTTCTCCCTCACTGCACTGATCAAGTAAAGTATATGCTGGTAGTCGCTGCCTCTTAATAACCCCATTATGTTTATCTTCCAACAGGATGTCTGGTCTATACTGTCTGAGTGACTGTGATGCAAACTTGTTAATGATGAACTGAAAACCAAACAAACTATTGATCATAATGATCTTTTGTCTTTTCATTGAACTGACAGCAGTCATGCAACCATTTCCCTTGTGAATAGTTACTATCACTAATCTATTTCCCAATTTTAATATTGAACTTTGGGACCACAACAGCATCCCCTGCTTCATTATCCATTACCATCACCTAACATTTCAGAGAGATACAGGGACTTCTTTACAGAGAATAGGGGGGAAGTATTAATTTTGAGCACCGCAGACAGTAAAATAGTAAAATACAGCTAAGAACAAGGTTTCTAGCTTATTTCAAAATCTTGTAAGACTTTAACATATTCTTTTATTCCAAGAAATGTTATCAAAAGAATTTTCACTTGTTCCATTGGAAGATTAATTTTTGCATATTTCAAGCAAAATACCTTGTTTAATTTTTTTCAAACTTGGAGTGGCATTTTTTCCAGTGCATAAAATGTACATGTTTCACCTTTTATGTTGAATTGCCTGAAAAACAACTTTTCCAGCACTTTCCATTCTCATTTTATGACTAGTACATGTAATCTGTGAGAAATATAAATAAATCTCATAATTTTAATTTCTCCTTGCTTCTGGAAGTATCCGTGGCTTTTTTTTTCTTTGTTCAAAATTTCAGTATCATAATTGACAGTACAAGCACTACAAAGAAAAAAACAAGACATTACAAAAATATAATATAAATAAATCCAAATGTACAAACACATTGTTTCACAGGAAAATAGAGCTTAATAACAGAGGATGGGAAGAATTGGACCTAAATAGCAGTAAGTTTGATACTTTTGCTGTTTATAGTGTATTTAATTTATGTCAGGAAAGCATTAAAATCAGGGCAGTTTGTTAAATTTTTGTTTTTGAATGTAAAATTTAGCATGAAGTATTAGCCTACATAATTTAATCAAAATTAGAGGTCTTTGGTTTTTTGTTATCATAATAGCATATGATGTATTTTAGTATGAAGGAATGAAGGATATTGTCAAAGTAAAAATTGAGAGCTGATCAAAAAGTTTGGGGTAATTATACAATTATAAAATAGGAGCGAAATAGTTTCCATATTTAGATTGCAAAAATAACATAGATTGTCTATGTTTGTAAATTTGGCAATAAAGCAGTACGGTAAACGCTGGGAAGTTTCCATGGCCTGATTAGGTCCGCTCTGGTTCAAAGGTCAACCTTAAACCAAAGATCGTCTCCGTTCGAAGACATCTGCGCTCGATTACTTTTAACTTGATTGTCAAAGCAGTCGGGTGGATTGCTCTGTGGCTCGTGATCGTTGTTGTTTACTGGTCATCTCGTCATCAGAGGTTACCCCGTGGTGGAGGGATCGGAAGGATTTAACCGCAAAGCAGAACCGCTCCGGGACAGACCCGCGCGCACACACCAACGACACGACAGCGACCGTTTGGCTATGAGACATCAGGAGCCATGGCGGGTTGGCACCGGGTAATCGCGCTTTCCCTCGGTTTGTTGTTGCTGTTGACAGCTCGGAGCAGCGGCAGACCCACGGAGAAATGTCCCGGAGGCAAGCCTTGTCGCTCACCGAGACCCCCTGTCGTCCTCAGTAAGTATTTTCTCCAGTTTTTAACACTTGTTAGCTTCATCCGTTGGTAAATAATGGCGCAACTAACTGTCACCTGAAGCAGCTAGCTATGATTCAGCTGTAGCATCCACCGACTAAAAACAAAACTAAATACGTGCCTTATGAGTATTATTTTCCTTTTTTTACATTTTTATCCAACACATAAACTGTTTAGATGTGTCAGAGTGTGTGTTAGACTGTAGGAGGTCTGTCGCGGAGGACAACGTGTACCATGATGCATGATAATCTAATTAGAGGAAACTGCAATCTGATGATTATCTCCATTTGTTGTGTTAAAACAAATCTGAACAGGCATTTAGAAAAAGTCAAGTAGACATTGTAAAGGCTGTATTTTTAGGATTTTAAGTGAAAATTGCACAATCTGCCTGTTGCTTGATTTGTTTTTGTATAGTACTGTGCAGAAGTCTTGAGCCACCACCATAGCTTCAGTTTTGTTTCTGTTTATTTTTTTAAATATATTTTTAAGCAAGATTTTGAGCTATACCCGTAAGTTAATGTTTTTATTTGGTCATTGGCTTTTTTTCTAACTGATTTTCAGCCCAGTTCCTTGTACTTTTCAATTTCAAGAGGACTTTGGTTTATTAGTAAGTTTGAAAAGGTCATATAACTCAAGGGGTGGACCAGTGTTGAGTCAACTCACAACAGAAAAATTTGCAAAGGACCAATTTCAAGGTAATTAGTCATGAGCAGCCTGTCACAGAGATATCATTTGTTTACATTTCTTTTGTTGAATTTATAAGAATACACCAAAGATAACAGTGTTAGACAGAAAACATGATTTATGCACCTACAAGGTGAATCCTGAACAGCTATTAGCTGGCTTGGTTTCTTTCAGGGTGTCCTTAAAATATGTAAAACAAACAAACAAAATAAGCATAAATATGAAGAAAAGGTTTTCAAAATGTAGAAGTAATATTATTAAGAAATAGGAAATTTGTCTCATCGGAAATGTCCGATGAGACAAATTTGAGGAGTCATTCTTAAGAAAGGAAAAACTTGAAGAAAAGGATGAGGTGTGCAAAATTACACATACACTTTACAACAGTTAAAAGAGATTACTCAAAACTTTATAGTAAAAGGCTTTTTTTAGATAAGAAGTAATGTTTATTTATTTTGCAGCTATGTAAGACCATCAAGCCCTGGAAGTTGATGCTACTTGTCCTAAATCTTCTTAATTCTTTCCTACTGTCTTCATAATAGCAGTGTCAGAATATATTGCTGTATCATTGCTGTTATAAATGACTGAAAAAGGTGTTTAATGGAAGAGGGAGAAACACTTCTGCCTGTATTTCCTGCAGAGAAACTGTGAAGAATGTCAAGGTGTTAGTAGGTACAGTCTCTTTCTTCATCAAAAGGTACTTGGACAGAAAACAGTCGGCAGATCCAGAGCAACAACAAGATCATGAGACCGGTTTGTGGAAGTGAGCAGCTGGCATGATAGGCAGCTCTCAGGTCATTTTTAGTCTCCATGGCATGAGTGTGTTCACAGGTTAATGCTTTAAGGCATCAAAGGTTTAGAAAACATGTTTTTCAATTATATTTCCTGATTTATTTAACTCCAAGTATAAGTTTGTTTCATGCTTTTAGTTCAGATTTCAGTGAAACTTTGAACTGCTTGAACTTCAACTAAAAACGTTAAAAATTCAAGTGTGGAGAACTTTTTAACTCTGAGTGTATGTAAAGATAGTCGGGTTGGATTAGAGAGGTTTTCCCAGCAGTGTGCGTGCGGGATTGTGAACAGTCTGAGTGTTTCCTGATCATATGACCGAGCTGGAACCCAATTTGACTCTTCAGCACAGCATTCAGCCAACTCTTTGGACGCTATAAAGAGAAAAAAGTCTTTCTCTGGATTTTTTTCAGACTCCAAGCGCAGCTTTCGGTTTTCATTCCAAATTAAGAACGACCACACCTGTGATATAAGTTTAAATGCCTGAAGCTTCCCTTGATTATTAGAAGGAATGTTGAGTTTATCAGTGCTTATTCGACCCACAAGCTCTGTCTGGCCACATGAGAGTGATAAGAGTGTGTCTAACTGCTTGCCCTAAGATTTGTGTATTGTTATAGACATGCAAAGTTAAATAACCCCATATTGTAGCATCTATTGGTTTCCTATTTTAGTCGATTGAGGCCTCTTCCTAACAACCCTAATAACATTTTCCCCTGAAGATTATGTCATGATAACGCTGTTGGGTCAGGCTAGTTGTCGTAACCGTCAAATCAATGTGTGCTTACTTCTTACGGAGTCTGTGTGATAATACTGACTGTCCTGTGATTTGTTTGGATTCCGAAGCAGACAGAGGAGAAACCGTTTAGCAACCCTTGACCCCTGAGATCAATTTAAATGATCAACCAGAAACAGTGCAGCGGTGAAGAAGATGATGTTTGCCTTGCTGCTGCGCTGATAGCGACGCAGCCGGAGGGGTCGTTAGACTTCATGGGTTGAAAATGGGCAAGAGGTTAAAAAGTAATGAACTTTTTTTCAGTAGTTTTAAATGTAAAAGTTCATTTTTCTGGATCACTTCACAATTTGATGCAAAAATGGGGCAAAAGGCAAACAGTCAAAACATGTGAAAACAAAAATAAGCTAAGTAAGTGGATTAAACTCTTATTTTAAGTCAATGGCACCGTCTTTAGGATAAAAACTGGGAATTATTAGCTGCAGTCTTGCTTTATTATCTCTTTTAACTAAACTAATCATTTGGAAACTAAAAAAAGGCAGACTGCTGCAGTTTTGAAAAGTTTATAATGTTTTAAGCTGCTCAGCCGTTTGCTGAGTCATGTTCCAGTTTCACATTGTGTTAGGTGGCAGGTCTGGACTCGTGATCCGGAGTCATGCGGTTGCGATACATGAAGTTTGTCTTGCTGAAATGAGAAAGATGCTCCATGGTAAAGATTACATGGCCTCCCCTTTACCACTGGCTCAGTTCCTCATGCTGTGCCCACCACCACATCTCATTTACACACAGTCAGTTTCGGGTTAATCGCTGGAAAAAAAGCAATCACCCGGAGCTGGCTGAGATTAGAGAGGCTCGGCTTTGAAGACCAGGTTGAAGTCATGCATGAAATGTACACAGTAGATGTAAAAGGACCGGGACACATGTAAGCTGGTCAGAATAGAAAAGGCCAATCGGAGAGGAATAAAGCTTGGTGTCCTGGATAGGTTCATTACCACACACTTAAAACACTTTTTTGATTTATTTCCATTTAGTTTGATACACTGGTGACAGTAAGATCATTGTATATTAAACTGTACAGTCCTTTTCCTTTTTGTTCCTTTATTCTTTTTCTTGCGATATTTTACATCTTGTGCAAGTTATGGTTTCGTTTACCAACATCAGAAATGTTTTTATTATGTATTTCTGCTTCTGGGAGAGTAGTAATTAATAAATAATAATGGTGTTTTCTTTTCCCTTTTTATAAGGATTCAAAGATTCAAGGTTCTTTATTGTCATTCAACACATGTAAGAACATGGGCTAGAATGAAATTAGTTCCCCTGGTCCCAGTGTAAGCCCAACAACAGAAATAGAAAAAGAATAACATAGAAAAGTATAAAAAATAGAATAGTATAATAAAGATCAATAAAAGTAAAGTTAAGTAAGATAAAAATAAACAGACTAAGACGGATATTTACAAAGTATGGTTGGAAAAACACAGAAACTGAAGCATTTTTGTATTTGCAACAAGCTCCAACTGTACTGGATATATATTTGATGTAGCATCTTTAAGAAAGTTGAAAAAAAGTGTAATATTGATTTTTTTTTTTCAAATGATCAAAAATAATTTTGCTTGGATTTTCCACAATCTGCCTTTTTAAACAGAACTTTCTAAATTGAAGTGTTTTGGAGATGAAGCAGTAGGATATGAGTATTTATTGCTGCTCAAAACTTCAAGCAGATGTAGGTTAACGTGTTATTTTGTCCAGTCAAGGAGTGACTGATATCCCAGTTTGTGATTCAACGTGAATGTGTCTTGTTGCAGTTCCTGGGGATCTTGGAAACCAGCTGGAGGCGAAGCTGGATAAACCCAGTGTGGTTCACTACATTTGCTACAAGAAAACGGACACCTTCTTCACTCTGTGGCTCAACCTGGAGCTGCTGGTCCCCTTCGCCATCGACTGCTGGATAGACAACATCAGGTGGATGTCTGCATGAAGAAGGCATTAATTTAGTTTTGTAGCTGGCGCTAGTGTTGGTGAGGTATTTCTTCATGGGAAAATGTCGAAGGTGGAGGCAGGAAGTTTGTATATTATAGAAGGAAACATTATTTAAAAGAGGATGCACATAGTGTTTCAGCAAGTTTATATCATGATGTTTATTTTCTAAATCTGTGGGTCTCAAACTTTTTTTTAATATTGTGCCCCCTGCAGAATAATATTTCAGTCCAGTAGCCCACAGGCTCCACCTTCAGTGCAGTCTGATATCCAGTGGGCTGGACAGTAAAATATCAGCACAATAATAATGATACAAACTAAATGTAAGCTTTTTATATATTAACCGACCTTTAAAAAAAAAAAAGTACAGGAAGTTTCAGCAATATTTTGCCCCAGTGATATTTAATAATTGTATCATTTCATTGTGCATAATTTTAATTTATCGTGCATATTTATTATCATTTTACCATTTTTATTATTTTAATTTATAATTTTATCATGCATAATTTATTGTGTGGATATTAATATAATTCATATAATTAAAACATCTAAATTTATATCATAATTTTTAGATCATATTCAATAATAAATGAATAACATTGATTGAAATTTTTATTTAGAATTGATCTATAAAATTGATAAATGTTTTTATTATTATTACAACTTCCAGATAACAATGGATCTGTAAATTGACCAAATATTTGATTATGGGTGTCTGGGATTGAAAAATCCAGTGTTTCACATTATCGTCACAGTAACTTTTCAAGATAGAGGAATTATTTGAACTGTACATACATGTAGTTTATAGTAACCCCAAATTTATTATATACATAGAGTTTATAGAATTTATTTATCTGACAGGGACATGCATTGGCCTAAAGGGAAGTATGAACAAAACCAAAAAAACCCAAAAGTTATTCAAATCCAGTCTCACACACATTTTAAAACTCCATTACAGTAGCAAATACAACCTTAAACGAATACATGAATATTATCAATCCCTATTTTCTAGATATATTCTTCAGGTTGTTAAAGGCTGATTTGGTCTTATAGTCAGATAGTCACTTCTGCCCGTCAAACCCCAAACATCTGCTCTCACATCTGCATGGTTTTTGGTTAGACGCAGAGATAGGGAAGTAGTCCTCACATCATAAACAAGGTGGTAGGAAAAAGAAACTTAAAACAGGAAGTGTTTCTGATGCCGTGTAGTAACACATGTGTGATGCAGAACTGAGACAAATGGAAATCTCGCTTCAGGTTGATCTACAACAGCTCCACACACACTTCCTCCGCCCCGCCAGGTGTGTTTGTCCGTGTCCCGGGCTTCGGAAAGACCTATTCCCTGGAGTACCTGGACCCCGGGAAACGCAGCGTGGGTAAGCTGAGGCGGGGTCCTGCAGAACGGCCGTCCGCACCGCTCGCCTTCTGATGCCTAACCTGTTTCGTTTGCAGGGATGTACTTCTTTAGCATTGTGCAAGCGATGGTGGAGTGGGGTTACACCAGAGACGACGATGTCAGAGGAGCGCCGTACGACTGGAGGAAAGCTCCCAGTAAGACGCAGAACCCCCAGTTTCACCGCTGAGCCAGCGAGGAGACGTTTATGTGCTCATGCTCTTCGTTGTTTCTCGTCTAGATGAGAATAAAGAATACTTCCTGGCGCTGCAGCAGATGATCGAGGAGATGGCGGAGAAGGCCGGCGGACCCGTGGTGCTCATCGCCCACAGCATGGGGAACATGTACACCCTGTACTTCCTCAACCAGCAGCCGCAAGCCTGGAAGGACAAATACATCAAAGCCTTCGTCTGCCTGGGAGCGCCGTGGGCCGGCGTGGCCAAGACGCTCCGCGTCGTGACTTCCGGTAACACAGAACAGACAGATCAGCACAAAAACAACATGGTTCACCTGCAAAAACACACCGTATGAACTCCCCGAACCACCAACAGCAGCAGCAACACGGCTTTATGTAGCAAGCGCCCCCCAGACTGAGCGGGGTTAAAGGTTACAGCCGGGACTGAGCCGAGAGACAAAGCCAGCGTCTGGTGGCCGACAGGCTCGCATGGCTTAATGCTGCATGCAGGAGCCAAAGCTTTCAACGTTCAGGCTTCCTCTGTGTGCAAAGCCAGCTGGCAGCGTCTGCATCAGCTGTGTGCTTTGGCCGTTTCGGCTGCTGCACCGTTTCAGTCTGGAGGAAATTAAAGCAGCAGAAAGGAAACAACCTGATCCTGATAGTCCAGCGTACCAAACCTCAACGTGACATTAAAGGAGAATTTCACTTTTAAAACTTGGGTTTGTTTCATGTGAGTGATGGCGGATGTAATTTCCAAGATAGCGCCAGTATTTAGCCGGGCAGGCAGGTAGCGGCACAGCTAATGATAAGCATCGGGCAACTCGCTCTGTGTCTACGTTCGCCCTAAAAACGTGCTTTTCTCCACACTGAAGTGCTCTGATTGTCTCAACAAGTGTCTGACAACGTAAAAGTACCTGTATTAACTGGCGATCGCTATCTTTTGGTGTCAGTAGTGGAATGTCCCACCGGTGTTTTGACACGAGTTATCGCATGTTTACGGGATAATCCCACAAGATTTGGACACAGACACTAAAAGATAGCAATCGCCCGTTAATACAGATACTTTTGTTCATTTCTCCTCTCAAGTATGTTGTCGGACACTCTTTGAGACAATCAGAGCTCTTCAGGTTGGGAAAAAAAGCAAGTTTTTTTTAGGGCGAACTTATGTGGGAGCAGTTGCCCAATACTTATCATTACCTGTGCTGCTAGCTGCCTGCCCGGCTAAATACTGGAGCGATCCTGAACGCTCATTTCTCCATCACTCACATGTATGAAAGGAAAGATGAAAACAGACCCCAGGTTAAAAAAAAGCAAAATTTTCCTTTAAAGTTGAAAGCTATGAGTTTAATTCCTCCCAACCACCAGGTGGTGGAATCACACCCGTTCAGCCTCATTCCAACCTTCACTTCTACCGGTTGCCAGATAGCAGTAAGGCAGATTGATAGATAGCCTTTGCAAAAGTTTAATTTATCTGTCCAGAAGGAAAGCAGCAACCTGAGTCGGTGCCAAAACTCAGAAGCCTGACCGATGTTAAAACTCACCTGCTTTGTTTTTTGTCGCTGGGGTCTGAGATCTGTGATGGAAGGTAGACGTTTTTACACAGAGCTGCAGATCTGGCAACTCCTGAACTATTAGTATAGCATCCTTTAGTGTAAATGTTGTCATGCTAACTATAAGTAAATATTTATATTTCTTTTTTTACCTGTCAAAATTGATAAAACAATTATTTATAAACTTTCTTTTTTAATTTAGTAAAATGAATACTTTTATTCTGCATGCTGCAAGAAGTTGTATGGATGGAATATTTTTGAAAAGTAATTGTTTTGATGAAAAGGTGTAGTTTTGACCTTTTAATTTAAGTTTAATGGAATAGAAATGTTGATTGTAATGGATTACATAGGATTTAAACACGAAGGAGACGATGAATAAGGGCATAACTTGGGTATGTTTCCAGCCCCGGCCCTTTTCATTCCCTCCTTCAATCCGTTTTTCTGTCTTGTGGAAAAAAGCTGCTATGTAATGAAGCCAAAAAATAGCCGAGACCTTTAGGGGAAAAAGTGTAAAACCTACGTTTTTGCATGTCCTCATCGCTCTGTTCAACGCTGTTGCTCTCAAACTCTGCTGGATTACTCCATAACCACTCAGTAAATGGCACAAAGCACAGTTGCATCAGATCCTGTCTGCCTTACGTACACATGCCCTCATAGTGTCTGCAGAATCTTGCAGCCAAACTCTGAAACTCTGCGCTCACATCTAGTTCTCTGCCTCAGGTGACAACAACCGCATCCCGGTGATCAGCTCGCTGAAGATCCGCTCGCAGCAGCGCACCGCCGTCTCCACCAACTGGCTGCTGCCCTACGCCCACTCCTGGCCCAAAGATCAGGTTTGTTACTGAATGTGTGTGTTTGTGTTTGTGGTTGGGCTGTGCTGACATTCAGGGACACCTCACTGCTCTTAAGTGTTCAGTTCAGCCTTAAAGTGACACAGTTTCCATCTCACCTCCTCTTCTTAGCTCTGCAGCAGCTAGTTTAGTTTCCACAATGGTTTTTTACACTTTGATCATAACATAGGTAATTATTTAATTGGGGTGTGAATCTTGCAGCAACTCACGATTTAATTCGATTCAGATTTTTGGGGTAATGCGTAGGGACGTCACGATTATTTATTTTCACGATTAATGGCGGTAGTAGAAGCTATAATTAATAATCTTAAAGCTTCCTAAATATTGTCATTTAATAAATCCAATGGGAATTTGAATGGTACTTTTCTTTATTTTGTTGCCATATTCTGTTTTCTTTACATCAACACACAAATAAAACTTAACATGAAATGAGTTATGTTATTTTATACATTTCCAGTGTTGTGAAATTAAAACATAATTTTTGTGATAATCGTAAAATCGTGATTATTTCTCAAACAATAATTGTACCTAGAAAATCTAATTTTGACATCCCTAGTAACGACTCAATTCTATATCGATTCTCGATTCAAACTGATATTAATTCACATTCAGTCCTTTTGATAACAAAATGTGCTGATTAACTCCGTTCCTCTATAAGCCAGAAACATCTCTGAGGAATTGTTTCATTAGTTCAAAGAAAACTGATAATTTTCATCAAAAAACAGTTTAAACTTAGCTAACATGGAAAAGTTTAACATGACTTTGTCACTTAGCAGTAGCTTTGAAAGTCAAGCTTATAATTTTTTAGCCTTTTTAAAAAATAGATTCTTGGAAAGTTTTAAACGATTCTGATTCTTGATGAACAAGAATCTCAGTTCCTATTAAAAACATTTTTTTTCACCACCCCTACTATTTAACATCTTTTTGTTTAACTAATAACCAAAATGTTCAACCACAATCTTCTCCGGTCGCCAGCGGTGATCCACCGATCCCCTCCTCTTATTCATCTTTCTACTTCCCCTTAGTTGTATTTTAAAGGGATACTACGTAACCTTTGGCCACTAGGGGCCCTAAACTTGTAGTTTCCCCCCAAAATGAAACTTTGGACCCAAATATCAGCCGAATGTGACAATTAATGGATGACTTTTGGATCAATATAGTGTTTAACAGCTATAAAACACAGAAGCTGGGCTTCATGCTGCTTTTCCGTGAAAGTTTGTCGTATCTGAACAAAGTAAGAAGGTGAACATGATGTCTGACGGGCCCAGAAAGAGACAGTCTATTTTATTTTGCCATGGCGTCGTGTGTCCATTGGGAAGTTACAGGTCTCGCCCCCTAGAAGGGACGTCACGATTATAGATTTTCTAGGTACGATTATTGTTTGAAAAATAATCACGATTTTACGATTATCGCGATCATAATGTTTTAATTTTACAACTCTGGAAATGTATAAAATAACATGAAAAGTCATTTTCTGGTAAGTTTTCTTTGTGTGTTGATGTCAAGCAAACAGAATATAGTGACAAAATAAAGAAAAGTACCATCAAATTCCCATTGGAATTGAGTAAAAATCCCCTCTGCTCTGGTAAAAGCTATAGTATTATATGAATAAATAAAAAGATAAAAATAAATTTGAGCTCTTTGATTTCAGTGATGACAAATCAAACTCTATTTACATCATTAAATGATGATATTTAGGAAGCTTCACAATTATTAATTGTAGCTTCTACTACGGCAATTATTCGTGAAAATGAACAATCGTGACATCCCGACCCCCTAGTGGCCAAAAGTTTCACAGTATCCCTTTAAACACTTGTTTTGCTCAAAGCTTTTTCAACTCTTTGGATCCACGTGGAGCCAAATGTCCTCCTTTAACATCAGTGATCTTCCTCAGCTTATTTTCAGTTTTCATTCCCTCCAGGTGCTGATCCAGACGCCCACCACCAACTACACCGTGCAGGACTACGAGCGTCTCTTCTCCGACATCGGTTTCACAGAAGGCTGGCAGATGAGGAGGGACACGGAGCCGCTGGTGTCCGACCTCACGCCCCCCGGCGTGGCCGTCCACTGTCTGTACGGCAGCGGCATCCCCACGTCCGCCGCCTTCCAGTACACGGACAAGTTCCCGGACGTGGAGCCCACGGTGGTGTACGGCGACGGGGACGGGACGGTTAACCTGCAGAGCGCCGTGCAGTGCAAACGCTGGGTGGGGAAGCAGAAGCAGCCCGTGGCCTTTAAAGAGCTCCCAGGGAACGAACACGTGAACATGCTGACCAACGTAACCACCGTGGCTTACATCAAGACCGTGCTGTTTTCCCCCTGATGCTCGCAGGAAGACGCTTTCATTCCCACACACACAAACACGCTGGTTTAAAGTCCACACTGACACACACACACAGACAAACACACACAGAAATGTGAATGATGGAAGGGGAACAACTTATCTCACCTGCTTCTCCAAACAGCGACTGCCTAATACTCTGTGTCCCTGCCACGAGGCTTAACACAGAAAGTATTTTAGATTCCTCATCAAGTTTTAAATAAATCATATTTATATCTGTAGTTCAGCCACTTTAAGTCAGGATGTTTACTGTTGCGTGAGACTAAATACTGTGTAACTCCACCCGTGTAGTGTCCGCGTGCTCTCAGAGGATAAACCAGAAAAGGCATAGGATAAGAATCACTTGGATATTTATGAATGTTGTGAGAAACGGTAAAGCACATATTGTAATTATGCTTCTCAGACTTTTTGTTTTCTGTTGCCTTTTGATTTCTGGTGATATTTTTGTTAATTCTTCTAATTATTCCTCTTTTTGTTTGCATGCAGCCGGGCTGTGAGTCCCTGATGGTTGTCTTTATGTGTGGTCCATGTGACACGCTAAAGAACTAAAACCTTACCGGGGACTTGATTGTAGGTGTGTCAAAGACCAAAGATAAAAATGTTTCAGAAACAACTTTATTAGCTTTTTCAGGAGCTGTAGGTCAATTATTGTTTCTGGTATCATAAACCACAGAGAAACGGCTTCTTTCTTTGGTCTGAGTCGCTGGTTCTGGAGATGTTTCTGCCCAGGTTTGGCTTAAATGGTGCCTTGAAAGGCTGGAGTTGCACATGACATGACATAGATCTGATCTCCTGGATGTTTCCTCAATTTTTTTCCCTGTGAAGAGTAAGACAGATGTGAAAGGTTTTTCCTCCCCTCGTTGTGGATGCAGCCAGAACGGTTCTGGCCTCAGAGATTGCACCGTGCCATGCGGCCCTCGCAGGGCCCGACCAGGAGGAGAAAGTCTGAAGTATCTCATCTGCTGTTATCATACGTGTGTCATTGAAATGTGCTGCCTTCCGTAGAGTAAAAAATTTTAAATGAACCACCGGTGGCTGAGTTTTCTTCCTTAAAACAACATGAATACTCAGGTGTCTCAGACTGATTTGCAAATGACCCCTGACCCCCCGTCCTGCTGCTATGAAGACGCCAGAAATATTGACTGTCTAAGTTTATACAGCAGGAGGTTCAGGAAAACAGAAATAAACAAGAGATTATCTCGACTGTTAGTACAAATCTTTATCGAGCTTTTTTAAAATCTAAAATGAGATAATCCTGATCACAAGCTCTGGAACTTTGTGCCACCCAGCAAAAGGTCCAAACCCTTGGCTTTTTTCCTTTATGTCTTCTAGTATCTAAAAAGAAAACTAGCTGGATGCATTAAAGCCTAACTACTGATTAATGGCCCTGGCATCCATCTTGCATCCATCCTGTACTCTGAGCTCTCTCCAGCCGCTAAAAGTCAGTCTGATGTTGATTATAATCTCTTGCTCTGTCTTTTCCTCCACCTTCTTTTACTCTTTTTCTCCAATAAGCTCCTCTTTGTAAATCGTCCAACATGGCCTGTGTGTTGTGAAGTTTTGTTACCTTTTAAATATCAGAAGGAGTCATGTTGGTTTAATTCAGCATTATAAGAAAAGAGACAAATTATGCTATTTCAATTGACAATTCTTTGTTTGAGGAAAAGGAGAAAATACATAACTCTCGAGAGGAGGTCTGTTCGTAGCCTTAGCTGCTGGTCCCTGTTGCACCAATGTGTGCAGAGCAGAGATGTTCACAAGTCATTTTTTCCAAGTCCAAGTCAAGTTTGAAGTCTTTGGGGGGTAAGACTTGATCAAGTCTCAAGTCTTTGGTCACGAATCCAAGTCAAGTCTCAAGTCTCGATAAAATAATTTCCATGTCTTTTCTTTTTTAATGAACCTTCTTATCTGCTGCTATTCGGTCAACTAAGAAATAGGAACGCTGTCCAGCTATATTTA
>JAVQJG010281266.1:0-14557 GCA_036024015.1 Craterocephalus amniculus | reverse complement strand
CTTGACCATGTCTAAATGCCTAAATGCACTGAGTTGCCGCCATGTGATTGGCTGATTAGAAATTAAGTGTTAATGAGCAGTTGGACAGGTGTACCTAATAAAGTGGCCGGTGAGTGTATATATTGATACACTATAATTTATATATTTTCTTTTTCAACTATCATACAGTACTAGGGCTGGGCGATATGGCCAAAAAATAAAATCTCAGATTTTTTTAAAACCAAATCCGATTTTCGATTTTCATCGATTTTCTTTAATCTTCCTGTCTTTTTCTTTAAAACATATCACAAATATTAGATTTTATGGGAAAACATGCTTTTATTTTATTTCAATCACCCATTCAGGAAGTTGAAGTGCAGATGTTTTAAGTTGTGAAACAAACTTGTAAAACAAGCAGGCAGGCCCTGCCACTGTAAACAATGAAAATATAACTTTCACACATACAGTCGTACAGGTGAGGGAAGGCAATGTCGGCAAAATATTTCCAGCTAAGAAAATCTCGATTTTCAAAAAATTAAATCCTCATTAATAGCAAATTCGATTTATCGATGAAATCGATTTATTGCCCAGCCCTAGAGGTAGTTCCTCTAAATTTCTTTTGTCTACAAATTTTATCCTTTTTTTTCAAAGCTTCTGGTCTTACACTAATTAACAAACTAAAAATTAGATTTCTTCTTCAAACCCCCCCCCCCTTGTTTATCATAATCATCTTCAGTAAAAATGTGATAGGAGTCAATGCAATAATTCAATCCTTGATAGCTTCTGTCTCCAGAAAATAACGGCTCCTCTCTGTCACTTTCAGGTGATCTTTGTGACCTCATTCTGGTCTTCTTTGATCCCATGGGTCAGGCTCTGTGCAAGCGGACCCTCAACATCGTTGAGAGCATGAATGAAAAACACGGCGACAGGCTGCGCTTCTATCTGAGCAAGGCTAATGAGGCTGGAGGAGAGTCGGACAGACAGGTAATCGCATCAACACTTCAGTTTATCAGATGCTTTAGGGCTCCTAACCTCAACTATAGTAGATGAGTTCCCTGTATGATATGAATTATAACAGCATGTGTGAACATCAACACTGATTTGATCTGATTTCCAGCAGTTTAAGTTAGCCCAGTTAGTCATGCTCATGCTCTAAAATATGACTTCAGTTTGAAACACAGCACAGCTTCTCCAGTTTGTTTTTTTATATATCCCCTTGTTTTTTATCTTCCCTCGTCTTTTACATGGGAATACTCCATGTTGTAGCTCAGGTTAAAGACTAGCTTAAATTAGCTGTCTTTTTTATACTCAGCTCTACATGCTTTTTGAGCATTAGTTTAATTAAAGGAGCCATACCTGATATTATTTTAATCTTTCAAAAATAAAATAAAAAAACACCATGTAACCATGGCCGTTGTGAGGTGTTAATGATCTCATGGGATACTGTGAGCCTCATTATTGATCTGTCACGTTAGACGGCAGCTATATTCATTAATAGAAAAAAAACATCTTATTATAATTTGAATGTTCTGGTTGGTTTGTTTGTTTAAATGTATAAATGTAAAGTAGAAGCAGATGGCTAAATGTTGTGTATTCATATTTTGGGACTCAGAGAGTCATGATGCAGATCGTCCAGGAGCTCTGCAAGCGGCCAGGGCTCAACAAGTGCGGCTTTGACATGCCCACCATCTACATCCCTAATCCAAACAAGGTAAGAGTTTCTCTCACATTTCTGGTTTCTCATACCTTGTGTACATTCAGATCTAGTAAATGGTGTTTAATTTTTTTGTTTCTCTTCTTGCTTTCAGCCCAGTCGCTGCGTCAACCAGATAGAGGAAGTCTGCCGCACCATCGAGAAAACCATCAACCAAACGGTTCAGACCACCCTCAATTCTCTGGAGAGGGACTGTGAGCTCATCAGTGAGGCCGTCACAGAAACGCTCAACAACGACAGGTGAAACATGCACCCCCCTCCCCTCTCATTAATATAACCTTTTATTCAGAGAATAAGTTTAGTAAATGCTTCTGAATTACAATCCTGCTCTTTGATCTTGTAGGCAGACCAGTTTGGAGAACCGGCGCGCACGCTGCAAGAACTGCTTCCTGACCCTGCTGGGTTTTAGCATTCCTCTGGCTCTGCTGGCCTTACTGGTGCTGGGAACTCTGTCCAAGGACCTGCTGGAGATGGCTCTGGGCCGTGAGGGCACGGAGGCACTCTCACTCTACCTGGTGAGTTTCCAGGTGGCCGCATTATTCTCTGCTCTGTTGCCTGCATGCTGCATATGAAGAGCTGAAGTCACAGCTTCTCTCGTGCTGCACAGACTCCGGTAGTGAAGATATTTGACGCCCTGTCTGGAGAGCAGCAGCTCTACGTCTGTGGCGGACTGGTGCTTCTTTCCTTCCTCCTGCTCATCATCGCACGCTTCTCCTTCAGGTAGGACTCTGTACCAGAAGAACATTTTGTTTTAAAGGTTACTGGTTTCATTTATAATAATAAAGTTCACTTTTATTTCAATGTTTTCAGGTTTTTCTTGCTTCTCCCATAAAATGTGTAGATAGAATTAGGGATTAGATTATTTAATTTTTTAGTAGATTGCAAAATGTTGGGTCCAAATGTTCTTTTGCTGTTGCTAATTTCATGAAAGTTGAAAGCGAGTTTTTTTGCAGCAGCCTAAAGCCTTAAAGAGCTGGAAGCATTTTAGTTGGAAAAATGAGCAAAAATCTCTTAAATTAAGAACTTGCAGACCCTTTGCAAGCCTTTAAAAACAGCAGCAACCATTGACCACACTGCTGAACAATAGGAATAAATGCCTTAGGAGTAAATATAAAATATCTAAAAATAAAATAATTAAACTAGGACTGGGCAATAAATCGATTTTATCGATAAATCGAATTTGCTATTAATGAGGATTTAATTTTTTGAAAATCGGAAATATTTTGCCAACGTTGTTTTCCCTCACCTGTACAACTGTATGCGTGAAAGTTATATTTTCATTGTTTACGGTGGCAGGGCCTGCCAGCTTGTTTTACAAGATTGTTTCACAACTTAAAATATATGCACTTTGAATTTAGGTCAACTTCCTGAATGGGTGATTGAAATAAAAGCATGTTTTCCCATAAAATCTAATATTTGTGATCTGTTTTAAAGAAAAAGATAGGAAGATTAAAGAAAATCAATTAAAATCGAAAATTGGATTTGGTTTTAAAAAAATCTGAGATTTAATTTTTTGGCCATATCGCCCAGCCCTAGTAGGAGTGTAACGATTAATCTATATATCGATTTTATATTCCTATCATTCGAGAGATGGATATGTGATCGGCAAGATAGTAGTAAAATAAATATGATCTATTATCGTTATAAAAAATATTTTATCGATTCGATCTTTTTTTGCACTTTTTTGTTGAGAAAATAGTAGAAGTAGCAGGTTATTAAGATATTCATTCATTAAAAAAAGGTGTTTAAATATTAAAAAATAAATGCCACAAAAGGTTTAGCCCCTGTTGATCCAACTTGGAGAGGTGAACTTAATAAAAACAAAGAAGTTGTGAATGGATTTGCTATTAATTATTGTGTCTTGTTTTGTTTATACCCATATTTTTAATTTATACTTGATTTCCTTGCAAGAAACTAAGATTCTTCTTACTGAGAAACTTCCCTGCTCTGTCCAGCATCCACGTATTTCTGACAATCTCACTGGTTAAATTTTTATGATTGTATATGATATGAACTAGTATCATTCATGAATCGTATCCTAACCACAAACCATTATATGAATCGAATCGTTGTTAAAATGAATCGTTACACCCCTATAGACTATGGATGGGCATAATTAATTGATAATCGATTAATCTATCATTAAAATTTTAATCTATCATATTATTTTATTGATCAATCGAATGCATCTTTAGACTGGTGCTAAACTTGTATGTAAGCGCATATTTTCCAGTGTAATCATTGAATGAATCCAACTGAAGTGCCAAAAGAATCATTCATATTGTCATAAAAACCTAAATAAGGTTAAAAACACTGTAATCGAAGAAAAAAGATTAATGTCACATGTATTCTTCTATCATATTATTAATAACTCCTTTACTTGTTTCTAATTTATTTCCATTTGTTTGCTTTTTTTAAATATTATTTTTGAGGTTGAGTTTGTTTGATTCAATAAACTTCTTTTTTTTAAACAATGAATAATCGTGTACATTGATCGTGATTTCAATATCAATTAAAATAATTGTGATTATCATTTTTTCCATAATTTTCCTGCCCTGTCATGTACCATGTAAAAAAGGAAAAATGATGGCGATATGAGCTTTGGTTTGTGTCACGGGGACATCCTACCTCCACGCTCTCGGAGGCGGAGCTCTCGGCCTTGCTGGAGTCGTTGTCGGCGTCGGCGTGGCCCCGCGGGGCGTGGAAGGCCTTGCGGTTAGTGCACGTGAGGATGTGCTCGATCAGCAGCTTCTCGCAGCTGAACACGAAGCCGCAGTCGTCGCAGGTGTACGTGCGTCCGAACCGCGGCCGGTCCTTCAGCGCCGAGCTCCTGCCGCCGGACCGCTTCCTCAGGTCGCACGGCTGCTCGCCGGATCCCTCCGCGCCGGCGGCGGTGGGCGGAGCGACGATCAGAGGCGCGGCCGCCGCCTCCTCCGCCATGCCCGGCCGGCTGACGGCGGCGGGAACGGCCGGACGTCCTACGCTCGTCGCCTTCGCCGGCCGCTCGCCCTCCGGCCGCGGCTGCTCGTACATCCGCACCCCGAACATCATCTTCCCGGCGGCGGCGCCGGTGGAGGACGTGGAGGAAGAGGAGGAGGAGGACGGGGTGAGGTTGGAGCTCCGGATGTCCCGCAGGTCCTCCAGCGAGTCGGGGATGTAGTACATCTGCAGGTAGGCCATGGACGCCTTCAGCTCCTCGAACTCGTAGCTGCCCACCACGATGCGGCCGAGGTACATGAGCTGCAGGATGAGGTCGAAGCACTCGGCGCTGATCTGCATGTTGCTCAGGTCCAGCCGGCCGCCGCCCTGCTGGTCCCGGATGAACATCATCCTGAAGTAGGAGCTGCAGGCGGCCAGCACGGCCTTGTGGGCCCTGAAGTAGATGTCTCCGATTGCGATGAGGCAGTCGCACAGGAAGCCCCACTCCCGCTGGTTGTTGAGCTGCTGGAGGACGTGGTCGCTGTGGCTCGGCCGCGCCATCGCCCTGTAAACAACGAGACAGTCAGAGCGGCTCGGTGCCGACATGACTCATCCAGATCGAGCATGGGTCGGCGGTTTTCGCCCCAGAAGCGGGGGATTTCTCCGCCTCAATCGCTGTCAACACGTGAAACTTTCACACGACTCATCAGACACGTCTTAATTTCCTCTGCACACCATGACTAAAAAAGGAAAATAACCTCACGCCGGGTCATCCAGAGCGTTAATGAGGGGAATTTCTTTTTTACCTTTATCTTTTATTTCTATATTTATTCATTTTTATTTATTTATATTATTTATTTTTTCGATTTATTTATTTTTTAATTAAAAAAAAATAATTATTCTTTATTTATTTTTATAAACCTGTTTTCTTAACACAACCAGAAGAAACAACAAAAAAACCTGCTACCTACAGTAGTATCCCAGGGAAGTAATAGATAGATAAGATGACAAAATAAAATAATTATAATAATTATTAATAAATAATAAAAATAATAAAAATAATAATCATTATTATAAAAAACTAAATAAAATAATAATAATATAAAGAATAAAAAGAAAAAGTCTAGCTGAGGGAAAGAAAAACAAACAAAATATATCTGATCCAAACTAATGCAGTATGAACACACACAGGGAAAAGGAGGGAAATATTAGTCATTAACCTATTTCCTGCACATTTACGGCACAAACAGCAGGTAATCCTGCAGGAGGTGAAGCATCTGATGCATTTCCACCAAGCGGCAACCTTCCGCTAAAAAAGTGATGCCCATGCGGAAGTGCAACAAATTGCAGTTCCCTCTTCATCCACTAGGTGCTGGCTGCAAAACAGAGCAATTTCCTATTGGCTCCCATGGTAAAAAGGCCAACTTTACAGCAGAATTAAACATGTTTACAGCCTGGTTCAAAAAACCATTTTAGGATTAAAATGTCAGGTTTACCTTCATGACAACTGTGGGGGGAGTGAAAAAAATTCTAGTGCCTCCGTTTAGATGTTATTTAATCCTAAAGTTCCTTATTAATTTTGGGCGTGTCCTTTTGATTGACAGGTGCCAGATTTCCGGGAAAACGAGGCATAGCGTAGCATAACGGCAGTTTTTAGGCACTAACAGTGCTTCATATCTTTAACTCGCCTTCCTCCGTTGGCTGGTTTGCTCCAGTTAGCTGTGGGTTAGCTTTATTAGCACGTAGCTCGGAGTGTAATGGTTGTCAATCATCCCTCCCCACGCTCTTAGCCCCCCTCTCCGCGCCTCGTTGTCGGCCATTTATGGGCTTTCCGGCAGTCACGAGACTCGTGACAGTGACAAGATGGCGGAGGAAGGAAACGCCCAATGTGCACTTCGGCTCAATAGAATCCTATGGGTCACGTGGTTTAAGGGTTTGTCCATTCTTTTTACAGTCTATGGTTTCACCCTGTGCTTGGGCACATGTGGTGTTTAATGCCTGGCTACAGTGTGACAGCGTGCATGTAGCATGTTTTTCATGCCGGTTGAAAGTGTTACATATCATCTCCAACGGTTCTGTAATTAAATCTGACCCATTATTTTGATTGAATATTTCTAACCCACTGTGAAATGCAACAAAATATACTGTGTATATTGAGTTGTCCAACAGCTGTATCAGCCACTCAAAGTCTCTACTTACTAAAATAGAAACCACACCAAATCAAAAAAACAAGCCATCATACATCACCACTTTTATTTTAGTTAAAGTGAAACATCTGAATATTCCTGTTATTCTTTTGTGGTGGAAGATCTGCAAAATATATAGTTTTATGTACAATACTTATATTGTGATACTCACCCTAAAATAATATATTATCCAGTGATTTATATAATCTAGTACAACTATTAAAGTTTATTCTACAACTGCTGCATAATACAAACAGAAAACTCTAAAAAGATCCCATTTACAAAAATAAATTAAAAAAACAGACCCACTACAGCATTGCAGTTTTCCGATAAAATTCTGTTAGCTCAGGGTTGTTGGGGATGAGTACATACTACATGACTTTCAGTCTCTGCCAATTTTAGAAAAAGACTAGGAGTACACACTAACAGACTGGCCCGGAAGATTGTTTTTAAGACAACTAAAGACGGGGTATCACACATTTAACGACTAAGATCAGGGATCCTAGACTTCACAGCGACTGAGGCCGACTGACCGCATCAAACCCTTGCAAAAGAAAAAAGAAAAACAAGCATGGATGGCAGACTGCTTGCAGATGCTGTTATTTGCGCAGCTATTTGCCCCGAGAAATCCACCAAAAAGAAAAAAAACATGCGTGGATTATAGTGTAAAGGGAATTGGAGGTGGGTGCATTACATACTTTGAGGAAATGCGTTTCATCATCTGTTTCATATTGTCTTTGTGACACGGACACTGACACTATTTCCCCGTGTCCCAGCTCCTATTTTTCATTGACTGTTGGTGACGTCACTGACATGTGTATTCCAGTTGAGTTGATAGGCCGTGCACATGACCAGTATCACCTCAAAAAAATCAAACATGTTTGAAATGCTGCAAATTCAATCGGGTTCACACACGTGCCAATTTGAGTCCCAACCCACTACCAACACACTAACACATTTCTGTCCTGATTTGTCATGCCAAGCCGACAGCCTGCAGCTGATGCCAAACCACGCACATCTGGAAATTTTTGGTAAAATATGGCAAAAAGTCATGTAGTTTGTCCCTAGCCCAACTTACAGTTGCTAAGCTACATGCTCTGTGTTTGGCACCAAGAAAAATTGTAAACTGTCCATTGGACTGTCCATGTCTAGATTTCTTTAAAAACACTGTGAGAATATATGTTAGAGATTTAAAAAATGCATGCTTTTATACATATTCATGAATAGTCTACTTGAGACCTCTTATGACCTCGTAAGACCTCACACCTCTGAATGAAATCCCTTCAGAAGTAAAGTCGATGCCATTAGATCCAGCCTTTTATCTTGAAGACATGTTGATTTTAATATGTCTGTCTTAAGTATTGTTTTTACCCGGGGAAAGACTGGAGAGTTTTGTCCTGGTTGATACAAAGATGCTTGGTCGAGTTTTCTCCCAGCTAAACCGAACAACCTGCCTTTTAGAGCTTATTTCCACATCACTTTTAAAAACATTTTAGGGTCTCTTTGAGCATGAGCTACTGAAACATAATAAATTACTCTCATCAGTTCGGTACCTTTTCCATCTGCCTGTAAAACAGCAGGGGTGAGGTCTCTTCTGAAGAAGGGTAATTTAGAAGGAAAGATTCTTGATAACTAATGACCTGTATCCACCTTCCTGTTTTTGTGTGATATCATAGAAAAACTAATTTTATTCAGTTACATAAGTTTTTTGAATAAACACATTTCAGTGAAATATCAGTCTGGTTTTAGGGGTGACCCTCAGTAGAGAGGCAGCCTTTCTACAGACTGTGAACATCCTATGGTGTAATTGGACTCACATAAATTTTCAGTCCTGGTGCCAATCGATCTGGATTTTTGTGCTGCATTAGGCCACCAGATTTTATTACACAAACATAAGAACTCTGGTGAGCCACCCAGGTGCTGGCCTCATCTATCTCACAGATGGACATTTTTTGGGGTATGAATTCATGCTCCTCAAGAATTGAAGAATATAAGTATGGGGTTCCCTAAGGTGCAGTTTTAGGCCCAATACTTCCAAAGGTATATGTTGCCTTTTGGGAATTCTTCAGGAGGCACGGCAGTGATTTTAACAGGTATGCTGATGATACGCAGTTTTACATCATCATGTCTCCTGATGACCTAGAGCCAGTTAATCTCCCTTTTAAACTGTATTTTAGATATTAAGTCATGGATGGAAAAGAATTTCCTACATAGGACAAAACCTAAATTTTAATCTCAGTCCTAAAGACAGCTGTGTGAGCCCCAGCCAGTTGGGATCTGGGAGGCTCCTGTGGTGCCACCTTCTGCGGTCATTGGTGGGTGGATTTGGATAACATTGGTGTATTTTAATATGCAGAAATGGTTTTCATTATGTAGAGCTCATCTGTTGAAAAGTGCTTGACTTAACAAATAAAGTTTGATGTGATTTGATTTGGCTTCAGTTGATAAATTAGCAAGTTGGAACACAACTGCTTACACACCTCACATTTCTTTGTTAAAGCCTTGAGTCACTCTTAGTTTCTTCATAATATGCTTCCAAGTTGCCAGACTTTATTGACATGTATTTAAGAATTCTTAATAATTCTCCAAATGTTTTTCAGCGTTTGGACTTTGCTGCCCTTTTAGTTATTGTTTTCTAGTCCTTGGTCCTGGCCATTTTCAAAGAAAATCTTTGGCAGATCTTCTTCATCAACAGCTAAAGTAATTAAGCATCCAGCTTGCATCCTGTCTCTTCCCTGAGCTCTCTCCAGTCAGTGAAAGTCCAATATTGTCCTCTAGGGTTTCCTTGCCCAATCAGCTAGTGCTTGTTCAATATGCGTTGATATCCAGTCTCTGGCTTGTCACGCAAGCAAAAGCAAAAAATCACCGGTAACGTTTGGTTCCAAGCTGGAACCCAAAGTTGCAAAGAGGGGTTTGTCAGCGTCGAGACATTGCTGGGCAATAACAGCTCTAGCAATATATGTAATATACTGTATATTACTGAATTATTCAAGCATAAACAGGCTTCGAACTAAAAGGATGAACCGGTCAGTATGTTTACATGGCCCTAGGGAATATATATATATATATATATATAGTAACTTAATCAAGTGGGCCTCATAAAATTCCCATAAATATGTTAGTCTTCCTAAAAGTGTATGAAATCCAAGCTCTCAAAACCAGGCTGACACACCCAGATAGTAGAGTTGGAGCTAGATTAACTCTTACACATTCATGCTCAACAAACCACAGCGTCTGTTTACAAAAGACAACGTGTTTATTGAATTCAGCTTTGCTCACATATGTGATTATTTCCCACATACACAGTCAGAAGCAGCAGAATGTCTTCATCATTTTCTCACACAGTCCACAGTAGACCTGAAATATGCATCTAGTCCTTAAATGGATTCATCCGTAGTTCACTGAAGCCTCATCAGAAGTGGTTTCCATGGAAAGCTGGTTAACTAGAAGGCATTCTGGGAAACAGAGAAAAGGCTGAGAAATGCCAAAAGACACAAGAACCAGACTGAGAATCAGTGACAGCAGGTGTAATGGAGTGATGAATCCTTCCCAAGAGCCCAGACCTCAACATTATTGAAGCAGAGGGGGATCATCTTGACAGAAAGTGGAACAAAAGGCAGCCAATATCTAAAGAAGAGCTTTGAAATGTCCTTCAAGAAGCTTGGAGAACTGTTCCTGAAGAAAGAAATTGCTACATTGGATTGACTAAGAGAGTTCATTTGAAGAATAACTTCAGTCAGAGCAAATATTAACTTTCACATTTCTACCCATATATAGTGTGGTTGTGTGTTTGCATGTTTCAATAAAATGTCTACATAATGCCTTGCACTTACCAAAGGCAATGAGGCCTTAAAGCCAGCAATTCAGAAGGATTATACTTATAGTAAACTGCATACTTTTTCATTTTTAACCTTAATTATAAAGATTTGGATTTCTCAAACCTGCCAAACCATGACTGAAAGGGCAAGAAAATAGCGACAAGTAGCAACGTTGTTACTTTGAAAGCATGAGCAGTAAAGATGAAAGTCATGTTTAGCTTAGTTGTCATGATTTAAAAATAAAGTATTTTTATGAAAACTCCAGGAAAGGCTTTGAGATGAGATTCCTGTGTGTTTTCATTGTGGTTTCCATTAGCACATGAATACTGAGGAAATCATTCACTGGACATGAATCACTAAGTTAAGATTTCGTGCTAGCTTCACTTTTTTTTACTGTGACTGGATTGTATGTACAGAGACAAGAGGCAGTGTGCTTTAAAGCCCTGCTGCACTGCATCATGATGTAAATAGATAACATTATCCCCCTTAGGGCTCCCCTGATTCACCCTGCTGCCCAGCTTCAGTAAATCTTGGTTCTTTTCAGAGTTATAAAAGGTACTGCAAATTGTAATATGTTTTCTGTTTTGAATTAAAAGTGATGTTTCTCTTGTTAAAGTTTAAATGTCATTTCAATAATGCATACATGTGTGATATGTCTGTTTATGTCTGACAAGATTTAAGAGATTTAAAGTGGCTTTGTTTAATTTTACACTGCTCTTCCCTGCTGCTGTATAGAAGTATCTCATAAAATATTATTATTCTCTGAGTATCATTATAATCAATAAATTACAAAAGACTATCACCCTTTCTTTTTGTGATTATACCACATTTTCATTCTTTCTCTTTAAAGTAGATATTGAGAATATCATATTGAACTTACAGCTTTAATGTGGGCTTATAAGGTAATGCAGTCACATGTAAGCTACAGCAAATTCTATAGTTATGTGTGTAACATAACAAATATAATATGAATATAGATATAATGATAATAATTGAATGTCAGATTTGATCATTTCTCTACATAAAGAGAAAACGGGGCTTATTGAAGTATTTCTATAGATTTCAGATGTGCTGTAAAGTAATAGTCAAATGGAGATCAATAACTAAAGTAACTATAGACTAAAATAGCTGTAAAAAAGACTTTAAATCTTTGTACTGAAAAAAAAATGTCATCAGTACTAGAAATGCCTGCATACAATCAGCAGCTGCTTTATTAAGTCCACCTTCCTAGTACTGGGTTGGATTCTATTGCCTTCAGAACTGCCTCGATGGCATAGATTTATTGGCATAGATTTGTTGGAAACATTCCTCAGAGATGTTAGACCATATTGGTTCCATCATATCCTAAAGGTGCACTACTGGATCAAGATCTGGTGAATGTTGAGACCACAGGAGACCAGTGAAATCATTGTCGTGTTTGAGAGTCCACTTTGAGATGATTTGAGCTTTGTGACATGGTGCCTTTTTACAGCAGGAGAAAGCCATCAGTGGATGGGCGCACTGTGGTCTGAAGGCATGAACATGGTCAGCAGGAATACAGTTAGAATGATTGTTGTACTAAGTAGCCCAAAAAGCACCAAGAAAGTATCCCAGACCCTACACTACAACTGTCAGCCTGTATGTTGGTATAAGGCAAGATGACCCAAAGCATCTCAATGTTTTCCAGTCTTTTTTTGGTGAGCTTGTGTGAACTGTTTCCAGAGTTTTTAGTCTCTTAGCTGACAGCAGAGGTGCCTGGTGTGGTCATCTGCTGCTGTAATTTGCTTCAAAGAGATGGGATCCTACATACCTTGGCTGGAACCAGTGGTTATTTGAATTACATTAGTCTCTATATCATCTTAAACCAGTCTGGCCAATCTCATTTCACCTTTGACAAGGCATTTTCACCCAGACTGTTAACAAGCAACTGAACAAGTGTACCTTAGAAAGTGACCAATGATTGTACATACACATACTAAAAAAGATAATTCATTATATAGGCTGTCTTGGGTAATATGCAGTAAAAAGTCTGATAACTGGATTGACATTTTGTACAGATCTCCCACAAACAAGCAAAGGACGATGCCAATAAGCAGAAGGAGTTAAGGAGCTTTTAAGCGAGCACAGATGCCACTTTTATGAGCTTCTTACTGTAGTTCATGTTTGCTTTGTTGCCCAAGGTTGTGTAAAATCATTCATATCTGTCTGTGCGCATCTTAGGGCATGTGCCTACATCTAAGTCCTGGTCTGCGTCCTCGTGTGTGTGTGTGTGTCTGGTTCAGTGTTTGGAGTGTGCTCTGTTGGGACTTTGTGTAGACCCTCATTAGTGGCTAAGGTTTGGCCGGCATGCTGCAACTGGAGACACTCGGGGCACTAAGTCATATGCTACTCCACTGCTGGCCCATCTGCCATGTTGGCCCTCACTTTACACTTTTGTTTCTTTTTTGTGTGTTTAAATCTTTACAAGTTCAGTTGTAAGGTGCTATAACTTTGCATGTATGGCAATTTTTCTTACTTGAAAAATGCATTTATTGTCCGGCAGCTAAATGACCTTCTTTCTTTAATTATTTCATCATTAACTGGATAATATTCGAATTATGGTGGGGGATTTATTATGAATGCTAAGAGCAGTTGGTACTTACGAGAGGGTTTGTGTTAAACTGCATAGGAAATATGACCTTTTTATGCTGTTTGGATCTAAAAAGGGAAAGAACAGCCAGAGGATTAAATTGTTGATAACTTAAGATATCTGAACGTTCAGCAGACTGTTTTTGTTCATCCACCTTGACCTTCTCTCTTTCACTCTGACTTTCAAACACACACATTAGTCATGTTGGGGGATGGGGATGGGCTGCAGGTCTCCTTTCTCCAGCTGTCTGTGATCTGCATTACCAACATGTAAAGTAGCTCAATGTAGAGATAAGCATGAAAAAGGCAATTGTGGCAGGCAGAGAAGGAAGATTAATGCATGAGTTGGAATTTGTGTTGTAGAAAACTTTGTGAATCAGATCAGATGGTTTATTTACTGATGTCCTTGGAGGTTTTGCTGTTAACGTTTTACAAAAACGCAGAATATCCCTAACTTTTTGTGAGAAGTGTATATTCCCATGAAACATTACCGTTAAGAGATGTTTTTTCTGAGGTCATAGGTTGCAAAAAAAGCACAATATGTCAAGTTTTAGGTTAATTGTAGTTTACGTCATGGCACAAATTAAGGAAATGAATAATTAAAATATAAATAATAAATAGTCAACCACTAGAAAGTATTCTGCTATTATCCACACCTATCAAAATGTTTACTTATATTTTGCAATTTCTTTTTCTGCCCAAATTTAGCTTGTTTTAATTAAAAACCTTTTTCTTTCTATACGTACAACATAGAAACTTTTCCTCTTTTATCATCACTGAATAATTTGCCAAATTTCTCATTTTAATATTTTCTATATTATGTAATCATAGCTGACCCATAGTGCTGCAGTAAAATGTGATTAAACTCTGTCTGACCTCAACTCCTCCATGATGGGCAGAGCTAACGGAAAGATTTAGTCTCTTTCTCAAAAAACAATTTCAACTGTTCTGGTCTTCATAAGATATTAATGTTTAGAGTAAAACAGAATAAGAGAAGGAGGGGAATCATTGAGTGTTAAACCACTCTACTGTAGCAAAATTGTTATTAAATAAAGGTGATTCTTCAGTTGACATCAGTTTTCTGGCTGTCATCGGTGTAGGTGAGGCGAGCGGTTGCAGCAAAACTTAAAATGACTTTATTGTCTTTACAGTTTTTTCATAACATGGCATTTTGACATTAGAAAAGCATCATAATCATGCTATGTTCAACAAGACGGTAGTGGACAGGAGCAGTTAAGAATAACCAGACAGACACATTTAGCTGCAGCACAAGCAATTTCTCATTTATTTTGCCTTAAGGATATAAATATATATATATATATATATCTATATCT
>JAVQJG010281245.1:0-19466 GCA_036024015.1 Craterocephalus amniculus | reverse complement strand
TTCAGTTGATTTGTAATGAATACACAATGTATGACATTTCATGTTTTTTAATTGCATTACAGGAAATAAAGAACTTTATCACAATATTCTAATTTTCTGAGACAGACCTGTATGTTCATTCCATCTATGACTACATGAAGTAGATTATGTAATTGGAGCTTTAGAAGAAATGGATAAGATGAAAAGAGTGGATGGACAGAAGCATAAAAATGCTGACATTTTTCAAAGTTAATCAAGGGTGGTTGATTACAGAAAGAAGTTTTTTTTCAGATAGATGTTGTCACGTCAATTCCCTACCCAATCAGGACCCTTCCTTGCCCCTAAATATTGAGTGGAATTGAATAAAGACATTTAAATGTGTTTTCCATGTAAACCTCATTTTGGAATAACAGTATCTCTTTTGTGAAGGAGAACCCCTTCATTCTGAATGATTTCATTCTGAATAATTAATTCCATTTATAAAAAATCACTCAACTGTGGCCATTGTGGTTATAAAGGCATGATGGGCATGGGCGGGGACTGCTCATTTAGGCTGTGGTGTTAGAAAAATACTTTGTTCTTACTGAAGGGAAGACACCAATACCTAACCTCTAGCAGCCTGACCCATTGTTACAAGACAGGATGGATCCACGCTTTCATGTAGATTTTACCCAATTCTGACCCTACTGTCTGAATGTGGAGCTGAAATGGAGCCTCATCAGACAAGGCAATGTTTTCCATCCTCTAATGTCCAGTTTTGGTGACCCTGTGGGAATTGTTGCCTCAGTTTCCTGATCTAAGCTGACACGAGTGGCACTCTGTGATCCTCTGCTGCCGTAGCCCATTTTCTGCTTCAAGGTTGAACATGTTGTGCATTCAGGGATAGTCTGCCTTCCGTGCCTGTAACCAGTGTGGTTTTTTGAGTTCCTGTTGCCTTTCCTCTCATCACAAACCAGTCTGCCTATTCTCCTATGACCTCTGACGTCAACAAGACATTTAGCTCCAGACAACTGTAGGTCGCTGAGTATTTCTCTTTCTATAACCATTTTTTAAGTCCTCGAGGGCCACTGTCCCGCAGGTTTTAGATGTTCCCCAGCTGGACACACCTTTTTCGAATGAAAGGATCGGCTTATGAGTTCTGCAGAATGAGCCATTTATTTGACTAATGTGTGATGAAGCAGGAAATGATCCAAATCCTGCAGGGCAGTGGCCCTCAAGGATCTGTTTGGGATCCGTAGAGATGGCTGTGTGAAAATCCCAGTTCACCAGCATTTTTTGATATCCTAAAACCAACAAGCATTCCAAGTTCAGCAAGTCAACTCCACCATAACTTAATGCACTGAGTTGCTGCCATGCGATTGGCTAATTAACTATCTGTGTTAACAAGCAATTTGAACTGATGTACCCAATAAAGTGGCCAGTGAGTGCACATGAAAATAAACAGACATCCCATTTCCTGACGTTTATACCTGAGTCAGTGTGTCCTAAAAACAGATGTTTGCCTGCTGAGTCATTTTAGAGCAGCTTCATACTTAACCACAACCTGAAACAACTGTTTTTCTTATATTTCCTCTAGTTTGTCCTTCATATGCCTTAACTTAGCTGCAGGTTAATGAACTAATTGTTAATTACAGGTTTCAGATGTCACAATGCAGCACACTGCAGTTTACTCTGTGCATAGTTGCCTTCATCTTCTGGGAAAGGGTGACTCATTTCAACACCATTTCTTTTTCTTTTTTTCTTTTGAATATGTAAATGTAGGTTTGATGGCAGCCGGCACCAGACATGCCTGGGACGGCCGGATGAGTTTAAGTTTTAGACCTGCTTGGCCTATTTCTGGACTCAGCCAGTCTGCTTTTCTTCATCTGCCCCCTCCCCCACCCCATCCTTCTCTTATCCCTCTCTGAAGTGTGAAGTTTGAAGCAGCCGGCTCTGTGCTCTGACAGAAGTAATTGGTCTAAAGATGGAAAGTTCACACTCACTTTGTCACCGAACTAAGAAGCAATTTGTTTCCAATGAGTCTTCTTTTTTTCCCTTTAAACAAAGGGCAGTTAAGAACAATATAACATCAAAGCAGTATTTCACAGCAATGAAAAGGGGGTGTGGGTGATGGAGACTGGCACTTTTTGTTTAGCGTGAATAGCAGCGCTCGCTCTTGTGCAGGGCAGCTGAAAACTGCTCCCCTCTTTGGTACCCCCTCGTCTGTGTAGGCGAGCTTTGCACTCAGACTTTTTTTATTAGCCTCTGTGGTCTGATTTGTTTAAGGGCAGGCAACATGCCAAGATGTGGCTTGGCTCTTATTTTACCCCAATGTGAGCGTCGGGCTTTGGTAGACGGGGACTGGGTGAAGCAAGACTAAAGCAGAGTCACCCAGAGTACACACTTTTTACACAATTTACTCTTATGCTTTTCTTCACTTTGCTGTGCTTTTATGTACGCTGGCGAGTTAATAAAATTTCTCTCTTCTGCCGCCATTACAGATGTATTAAGAGGAAAAAAACCTAATAATAAAAAAAGATGGCTGAGGCGAAGAGAAGGGAAAATGACGCTGCCTGAGAAAACAACTTGTGGATCTGCGTGAATCTCCTCTGTTTCTATCAGGCGCCTAAAGACATCTCATAGAAAATCTTTTTGGCTGAACGTGAATGTTTCATGAAAGGAGCATTGAAGACTCACGGGTAGCATTTTAGACTTCAGCTGTTGTCAAGCATACAGCCCAGGGGCTCAAACATGCCCATCAGAGGGTTCAATCTGACACGCAGGATGTATTTAGGCAAATGCTGAAATGACATTTGCAACATCAACAGCATTTTTTTTTAAATATAAGTTACTACAATTTTTAATTGGTTCATGTAAAGTTGCATTCTTTTAATATACATTTACAAGGCCCAGAAGTAGCTTATCTTTTATGAGGTGGGCAGTTCAGGCTGTGAGGATTACCACACAGATGTGGAAATGTAAAGCTATGTACATTTAAAATGGTATTTCCTGTGATAATAAAGCATAAATCTAAGTATTTCAGTTTTAGATACCAGAGATTTGACATTTGCTGATTTTTGTAGATCTATTGTGATTTATAAGTTGCAACACAAATTATTGTTGAAACTGGTCTGAAGAAAATTCATGTTTTTTCAAGTTTATTAAATATAAACATCTTGATAATGTATCTGTACTTCTTTGTTCTAAAACAAGGGGAAAGTTTTGTTTTTGTTATTATGCTGTTGTTTTATTGGTCCAGTCCACTTATGACCAAAGTGAACGGGACAAGTGGCCCCTGAATTGAAATGAGTTCACACACTCCTGCTTTAGATGTCCAATTACTGAAACATAACTTAAGGCGCCCTTATGTCAGGCGTTCCCATGAGTAAGTTATCTTGCTTTAATGCAAAACACCATGCTTTTATTTGGATTTTATGTGCATCACTTCTGGTCACCTCCTGCCTGAATACTTTGCTGCAGCTCATTTTTCTTTTAAGCTCCCCTTCCACCAAATCCATGTCTGCTGTAATATGTAATATGGCAGCACTGGTGTAAATAGTTTGAATGAAACCACAATTAGACTCAGAACAAAGAGAGATTCCTGCAGAAGATGTCACATTACAGACATGACTTTACCTCTGAACCTTCTTTTTTTTGCTCATTCAAGCTTGGATCAGCTGTACCAACAGGTGTATGATCAGTTAAAGGTGACGTCTAAATACAGAGCCCCGCTCCGCTGTGGCTGTTTGCTGTGTTTTAATCATTTCACTGAGGCTAAATAATTCATACAAAAAGTTTGTTTTTATTATAATATCTCTCTGTAAGAGAAAGTGGTCTGCATGTTTTTGTAGTCAAACGTAAGCTGCAGTGTTGTGGTTGGCCTTAAAATCATTCGCCCATGGAGAGGTGTTCGGCTCATCGTGTACATGAAATGTAAATGTGCAATGCAAATAAACTTACTTTGCCTTTGTTTTTCATTCATATGAATGACTGAATCTGATCAGTTTTATAGTTATAAATTGAGGCTGTTCAGTACAAGGTTCAGACGGCTCATGAAAGATAATCAGATTAATTTATCCATAATTTCATCCATGCTGCTGCTCATCTTGATTTCAGGTTGAAGCAACAGTTTGTGATTATTAAGCAGACTCTCATCAGAAATCCAGTCTTTTCAATCACAAAAAAAAGGGTGATTAAGTAAATCGTCAAGTTTTAGCTCTTCACAGCGCGAGTTAATTGCCAATGTTTTAAGCTAAACCTAATCAGATTTGATGAGGGATTGGGATGGATTGGGATCCAGTAAGAGGATTTGATACTGAATTCAAATTCAATAAAATGTTATTTAGCTTTCAGGCTTGAGATGTGCTGTATTTGCTCTTGATTGAAATTTCAGACCAGCTTTAGCAACCGTCAATCTTTCTTTTTTTAATTTTTTTTTCCTGCAACTTTTCAACAACATCTTCTTCCACCAACATTTTCTTCCCTCTTTGAGGAGAAACTGTAGTTTTCTGAGCCAGAAGAGTTGACACTGATTGGAACCAATTTACAGTATTTTGTGTTCTGCTGGGCGTAAGCCCCACATTAAAGCTGGGTTTTTGGACTTCTACATGAAAAAGGACGTCACAACTGTTACATACAAGCCATAGAGAGATGATTTTGTAACATAAATTATAGAACATCTGTTTACAGCACAAGAACGATTAAATATTCAGTATGAAATCTTTATACATTTGGATCTAACATGGTACATCTCATTTCTAGTTCTTATTGTAATCAGGCTGATTGGGTTGTTTTGTTCTTTGCGTAAGAACTAGTTTGAGATTGTAGATGCTTTTAAATCCAAAGTTGTACTAGTCTCTTCCTGGTTCAGCTGGTGTGTGTTTGGTTTTACCATCTTTATCTTATCTGGGCTGTTAGTGCACTGCGTGCAACTTTGCTGTTGTCCCAAATAAACTAGCGGAGGAAAGGTCCAGTCCCTCATGTTCTTCTAAACTCAGATTAATAGAGAGAAGCTCCTTTCAACACATTCAAAGTAATCACTTAGCACTGCTGTGTGTGTAAACCACTGATTTTAGTCTTATTGTTGCTATTTTTGTCAGTATTTTTATTCTTATCAGCCCTTTTCTCACATCTTGTTGTTATAATCATTGCCAGGCATGTTTGTTAAATTAGTGTTTTTTAGATATATTTCTTTGTTTTAGCCATCATACTTAGGTTTGCCTGTGTGGGGTAATTAATATTATGATTCTTTGAACTTTTTCTGCTCATAGTTTTTACATAAATCTGATGACTTGAGTTTCAATTCAGTACGATTTGACATTTAGTGATGGAGAAGAGGCCCAGCAGAAGATGATTCACCAGCTGTGACTTATGCAGCATCATGTACCGCAGAAAGAGGAAGTCGTCTTAGAAGTTCCAGCGTCCTTTGCTACCTGCACCGGTTTGAAATGCAGAAATGTTTTGTTGTGATCAGACCTTTCTACAGCGTCCGTGTAAGCATGGACAACACAATCACCGACTCAAACACATTTTTCTTTTATACAACTTAAGTCAGTTTTACAAGTGGAAGATGCTAGTCGGGTTGGTAAAGTGCACAGATGAAATACAAGCGTGCAAACATTCATTCATGCAGTACAGTTGGAGGGTTTATTCAGCTTACTAGCGACGAGTAATTGAGAAGTGCAAGGAGATGAAGAGTTTTCTCAGAGAGCAGACTGTAAAGAGACCTTGGCGACTGCGAGCTTAGCATTTCTCCATTGACTCTGAATCTTAAGCTCATTCACACTCCTTTTTATATTCAAGGCTTTACGCCAGTATGAGCAGCCCCACATGCCGCTCGCTACCATTTCATTCCTTCTGGTTTTCATGGCTGCATCAAAGTGAGCACAAAGAGCAGCGATGATCACACTGAAGGCTCTCTTGTTCCTGCGAGTGCGTGCCCCTTCCCCACACAAACACACACACACAAGTTTCGCAGAAAATATCGAGTCGGTCTCTCTTTGTCACAGCCGAGCAATAAATTACCGCCACTTAAGCAGTCTTTCTAAGCTGCTATTTTTCTCCCCTTTCAATTAATAGGAAACACATCGGCTGAAGGAGGGTCTTTGTTGGTGTGCGAGAGTCCATACATCACCTAAACTAGAGCACTCACCCCTCCTTCTCTCCCCTTCTGCCTCCTAACACACACACTCATGCACACACATGCGTGCACACTGCAACAGTCCCCATCTGCTCACAATCATGGGTGCAGCCAGCGGTCAGGCACGTGCTGACACACTCGCTCACGTAAACACACACGGCACTGGGACTGCAGGCACGGCCGGCCATGTCGGCACACACAAACGCGTACGAATCCTCCGGCTCAGCTTGGAGATTTGGCTCCTTACGTGCCCTTTGGCAGAATATTCTGAATCTTCACTCAATAAAAGTGAAAGTGAACCTTGTTTCAGTCTCACACACACAGACACATACACAGTGAGGCACAGTGACAGATGAACATGAGACATCCTGGTCGTGTGCTTTACTGATGACAGGGTACCATGGAAACGCCCCAAGTTCTCCATGGTTACACACTGTTTACCTCTACAGGATACTCTCCTGTGATTGTTCAGACAGAACACTTGAGCTACTACAACATCTTAGCTGTTCGACACACACACAGACACACACAGTGTTTCTTATCAGGACCTAAATGGACACAAATTAGCCTATTATGTGCTATTGGGATTAGCACTGCGATTTAGCCTAATAGTCTGCTTTTGTACTCCTGCTCTGAGTGCATGTGGCATTAGAGATATTTGCCAATAAAGTCTTGGTGGTTAAATCGACTTGTTTGGATCTGGAGCCTTTATTTATAAAGATGTGGAAGCACGTTGTTGTAGTGAAAGGCAAGCGGCTGAGTGTGCGATCACGTGCTGTCACCACTTTTAGGTTTCAACCGTTTGGCTTCCTGTAAATCTTGTGTCTCAACATCCCTTTTTGTACGTGTGTAAGTGTGTGTGTGTGTGTCTGGCTGCAGGAGTCGTCTGTTTGTTAATGCAAATGCACAGGAGCCATAACCCGCGTGCTCTGCGTACGTTAGGGCTCCATAATGAAGACAAAAGCCCACAGTGAGGCTCGGTTGCTGCTTCCTTCTCCTCATTAAGCCGTTAGTGCCACTTCCTGTGCGCATCTTCAGGCTGCTGATTAATAACGCTGCTTGTTATTCATCAATACGCTCCTAATGAACACACACTGCTCAACGCCAGTCTGAAACTTTTTCCCCTTTTGTGTTTTTCTTTTTGTTCATCTCCAGACTCCACTGACCAGCCTGCATAGGACCGCACCCCCAAAGCGAGGGGAGGGGGGGGCATCTGATTGTCCGTCATCTTGGCGCCTTTGCAAGGTGGGCTAACATCCTGTATGGTTGGCATGGTAACGGCCTGCTGGGTTTAGGCTGAGCAGTTTGTCAGAGTCAGTTTCTTGTTGTTGCCACACTCTTGCAACATCCTCCTGACCTGAGCAGCGAGATGCAGAGAATTTCTATGGGAAATGTTTTATGGAGGTGTTTTTTTGTTTTGTTTTTTGGGTTGAGGTGTTTGAGGTTTTGGGACGGTGGAATAGGTTCTGGTGGTTACGAGGGAGACAAAGAGCGTTTACTCTTTTCAGGCAGTTGAGAGAATAAGGAGTGGCAAGACAGCAAGGAGACAGGAGGATAAATCAAATTATTCTTCGTGCTCTACCTGCCACGGAAACTGAAAGAGAGCATTAATCCCCCCCCACCCCCCCCCCACCCCCCACCCACCATCACCACCTCAACACACCCCATGTGCAGGTGACAGCAACTCTCGCACAACAAATCTGCCCGTCCGAAACGCACTTTCTCTTTCATTCACGTGCATTTTCCCACTGATGGCTGTACAGACAGCAGAATGCTGCCGCTGCACAGAAAGCAGGAGTCTGATGGTGTGAGGAGTGAAGTCAGTTACAGATGGAGGAGGGGGGGTTGTTAATGGCAGTGACAAAGATCTTAAAAACAGGAGAAACACTGGAGAATGAAGAAGAGTGCTGCAGGGGTTTATGGGTGGGCGACAAAACTCTTTAGGTTGAATCACTAAAATGCTGCTTTTGAAATCGGACTCCAGATTTTGGATCTGAATGTAATTGCGTTTTGCTGGGAACTTATGAAAGTTATGAAATTTGGACTTACTTTAAACTACAGGGACTATTGTTGATAATTCACAAGAGCTCATCATTTGGCTAAAGAGATATTGTGTAACTTTTGGCCTATAGCCATCCTGAACCTGTAATTTCCCTCCAAATAAAATTTTTGACCCAAATGTCAGACTAATATGAGTAATAATAGATGATTTCTGAGGTCAGTGTAGTGTTTTATGCATGTCGGCGCTCTGAGGGGGCTGCCCTCTTCAGAAACCGGACTTCGTAACTTTGCATGAGCGGATCCGTCTCTCATGGGGTCATGTGACATGTATGTGCTATAAAACACACTGGGCTGTGCTTTATGTCGTTTTTCCTTGAAAATGTTTTAAATCGGACCAAAGTAAGAGGGGTAACACGGTGTCTGAGGAGCCCAGAAAGAAAAAGACTGTTTAATTTTGCAATAGTGTCATGTAGCCTGTGAGAAGTTAAGGCCCATTTATGCTCGACGCAGATGACGGATACGCACACGCACGGAAAGTTTCGTCCGTCTTCTGCGTCAATTACGTGCGTTTTTGGTGCGCACGTAATTGACGGGAGCAGAAACAAACCAGGGAAGAAGAAGAAGATAAACGGGAAGAAGAAAACCATAGAAGAAGAATGAAGACGAAGAAAAAAACATTCAAAGTGGCCGAAGCTTTGGAAATAAAGTTCTACAAGTGTTAAGGGTGTGTTGGTAGTTAGAAACAACTTAATAGCAGCGCGTTTGTGCCGCCAATCGGCGTCTGAAACTATCTTTGTATCGCGGAATTTACAAAACACTCAGCACTGCCGCTTAGCGGAGGTTAGCCGGAGCAACAGAAACGACGCATGGAAGCATGAAGGCCGTGACGCGTGAAGACGTTTGGAACGGACGTCCCTTTTTACGTCCGTCAGGGAGCATAAAATGGCCTTTACAAGTTTGGCCCCCTAGTGGCCATAAGTTACATGGTATCCCTTTAAGTGTTTAAGATATTTTTACAAAAAAAAGTGATTTATGACAGAAAACTGACAGTCTGAGTGTTTTCCTGGTGCTGGATCACATCCTCCTGATGTATTCATGTATTAGCGAAGCTTATGTTGTAAATTAATTGAACAGTTTAATCAGAAAAACCCTTATCTGGAGTCAGACGTGGGCCTAAGTGTCGAGCTCTCTTCTTTTTCAGGATAAACCGTGAACTCTCCCTGTCCTGTGCGATAAGTCAAAGCACAGCAGCTGCAGCTCTTGACGTGTCTCTGGTGTGAGTTTGCGTGGCCAAACCAGGGCCGTGTGCCACTGTTTTGTCAACAGAGATTATGAAAGAGCGGCAGGAGGGTGGACGGGCGAGCGGGTAGGCGGGGGAGGCGACACTGTGGTTATTTGCATCACCCAGCCTGAGCACGCCTGCCTCTCTGACTCTGTCACCTTCCCTTTCCCTTTCGTCCTCCCCCCTTTCCACCGCCTTCTCATCACCAACAACCAGCAGCCTGCCTTCAAGCTCGCACTGCCCGTCACAGAGACAATTAAAAGGGAGATGTTTAAACACACACAGAGGTTAATGTTGTACAGCCAAACAGGTTGTTTTTACTGTGTAAATGAGGCAGAATGTTCTGTTTTAAGCCTTAGGGATGTGTGAGAGTTTCAGCCGGACTCCGAATGAAGCTTTTAAAATTGAATCCAGTCTGGGGGAATCCCGAGACGATGTTTTGATCGGAGTAATCCTGCCTGTACTTCTATGAAGTACAGTGCAGATCGAGGTTGTGTAGTTGCTAATTTTCTTCCTGTTAACTCATCGTCTGCCCCCAGTAAGTCTCTCCTTCATCGTCTTGTCTGTTGCCTTGTTTCTCCCTTCTGCTGTGACTCACTCTGCTGTGGGTGTTGTGTCGTCTCTCCACTCTTTTTTTTTTTTCTGTTCTGTGTTCCCAAACCTCGTTTTAGCTTTTAGTTTTTAAGCTGCTCTTCATCCATTTTAATTGTGCATTGTTAGTTTAACTCACAGTCGATAGAGCACTGCAGCTCGTCTCGTGCAGAGCAAAGGCACACATTTCCAGAATCACACCGAGGCAAGATTGGACATATTGTAAAGTGATTAGTGCATAGCAATACAGGCAGAAAGTGTTGCTAAGGTGTGACTCAGATTATTTTAAGTTCCTCATTTCTCCCAAAAAGTAATCAGAGAGCTAATGAAGTGTTCGGATTTTAGAAAGCAAATATCTGATTGGCGTCCATGAAATGAACAGTCTGTATTTAATCATTACTCATTAAACGCTGCAGACCTTTTGAAAAGTTGCTGCTAGAAAATGAAGTTTGCAAAGAGCTCTCGCTTCTTCTGTCACTGAGATGAATATTTTGTGAAAATATTATGTCTCCTTTGCTCAGAGGAAATAAAAGAAGTTATGAATTATGCAATTCTGTGAAGAAATGAAAAGAGCTGTTTTAAGTTGTGGAAGAAGTTCCTGTTATATTACATTTATCGGCGGAAGTTATATTTCCCTTTTTACACAAGAGGTTAACAGTGTTACAGTTGTGCTAATCAGTGTGTAATGTAGTTGTAAAATAAGTATCATACCCTCCACTCATTTATGTATCAGGTCATGATGAGAAATCAACCATGTAAGCGCGGGTTAAGTTTCATTTTGGCCAGTTTATGTGTTGCTATATGATGAAAGTGCAACTTGGTAAGGAATGAAACTTAAATTGACAAAAAAAAAACAAATATGTGGCATTGGTTGGGTAGTAAAAAGCCTCTGTCTGCTTCTAGTGAATTAAGTGCAACACATGGAATTATGGGTGCAACATAGGGCATTGTGGCTAAAAAAAAAAGTGCACGTGTATAATGATGATGAGGAGAAATGGTTGATGGTGAGACATGGGTTAAACAAGAGAAAAGCTGGTACATATATGGAACTGTTTCTGCTGGAGAAGCAGAAGCAACCAGACCAGAGCAGACTTTGGAAATGGCAAAAACTAATGTGATTCAGGAAGAAAAAGATCAGGCAGAGAGAGAATGAAAACTTTCTTGTTTTGTCGTTAATCAGCTGTGTGTGGACAGCTTTTACGTAGCTCCTCTAGTAGAGCTAAATTCTGCGTTTTAACTATGACATCGCGACAAATCGACTGATTAATGGACTTCAATCATTTTAGATGCGTTAGGACTAAAAGTTACTTTGTTCCTAGCTGGAAATGTGATTGTTTAAAGAACATTGTCTTTGTTATTGTTTTGCATTTGAATGAGTAGTCCAGAGTCAAATGTGAGGCCATCTGGCCAACAGCGAAAGCCAGGCTGAAAAGAGATCATGCAACAGGACGATGACGCATCTATGAGAAGCTGACTATGGATGATGGAGTCCAAGTTGCAATAATCCGACTGAAGCGCTTTGTAGAAATGAATGCCCACAAACTTCATTAAGCCCTGAGGGAAAACTTTACCCATGTACATATACCTAATAAGAGTTTTTGCCCCACATGATTTAGTTTAAAACCTGTGAAGAGAGTAAGATTTACACTTTGAAGAAGGAAATCTTACTGTGTATTTTCTGGGAGCTATAAAAACATCTTTTGGAAATGGTATATACATAAAAAAAATAAAAGAAAACCTTACTAATAATGTGTAGATCAAAGGTGAGGCCCACACTTTGTGTATGTTGGTGTTTACAGCAGGCGGGGAAAACTCCTGTGGTGCGTGGTGTCCTCTGATCCTCTCCCCACCACCTTCATTAAGACTATTTTGAACGCGTTGTGGGTGTGTGCCGTGTCAGACGATATGAAATCACACATGCAAGGGAGGAAACTAAAAACAAGGGGAATATTGGTCTGAAGGAGAAGTTTCCATATTTCAATTAGTGACTGCAGCTTTGTGTGCGGATGAGCTCTTTCTAGGCACCTCCACATTTAACATCATGTCAGCCTCACTAGGGCAAGGTCACTGTTTTTGCAGCATTGACCCGAGTAAGACTTTTGTTGCTTCTTCCTTTTGACCTGGAAAATATGAGGGTCAGCGTTTTAAGGTGGTGACCCTGTGAAATCTCAGGTCAAGACCAGAGTTGAGAGCCAGGTCGGACGGAGACAGTGAAGGTCAGGCTGCATACCTGCGTGGACGCTCTTTGATTCGTATCTAAAACAAAACTTATTACTCTGACTGACGTCTTTGTGTCATTTTCACCAAAGTAATTAAATCTGTAAACTGGACTTAATTTGCGACTGAACTGTTTACGGCTCTGACACCATCTGACAACCTGAAGTAAAGTGTCCTGTTGCTACAGCTCTCGTGTATTACTTGGCTCGTCACAGCCACAAATGTGGAGAGCCGTTAAATCAGCCTGAAAGTTGACTTCCAGCTCCACCACCGCTCCCTCCAGCGCTCCTGCAAAACGCTCCAGTGTTGCTGATTGGACTGATGTTCTTACTGTATGTTTGATGGAGGGGGAGGGGAGGGGAGGGAGGTTCTAGCTGAAAACTGCTTGCCGTATGCATCCTTCAAGAAGGGATTCTTCCATTTTTATATCAGTCTGACTGGATCTGATTCGTTTTAAAATATGCGTTATCTCTGGATTTTTTTTTAAAAAACCTGCTTTTAGTCTTAATTTCCCTTCCACACACGCAGCATCTTCCTCTCTAGCTTGCCATCTCCATGCCCATCTCTCCTTTCCCACTGGCTGCCCTCAATCCTCCCATTGCCCTCTCCCATTTCCTTCGCTGCGTGTCTCATTCCCGCTGCCCCCCGCTGCTGTATTGTACCCGGCACAGCCCCGCTGCCTCTCTGCCACCAGGCCCCACTGCCTGTAGCGTGTAATTGACTTTCTCCCTGTGCTGGAAAGCGGGCGGCCTGCGCCAGGCTGGAGGTGACCCATTTCCCTGGGGCATTCAGCAGCCTTCCTAATCAACCATTCTCTAGGGCAGCCTCATTCACTCTGCAATTAGAGCAGCTCTCCCTTTGAGAACTCCATCAATAGGCAGGCGGGCTTGATCGGTGCAGGAGCAAAGACGGGAGTTTCACTCAAACACTTTGCTTTGGCTCTTTGAGTTCTGAATCCTTCGACTTTGTACCTCCCCCTCGCCGCTTTTCGCTTCCTCGTCTCCCCAGTCTCCCTCGTGGTAAGTTTCATCAGTCGGCACCAAGCGGGGGTTTTGTCTAACAAAGAGCAGCAGACGGGGGAGGCAGGTATACGGGCATGCGTGGAAGGCAAACTGGGGGGATAGGCGAGAGATGATGCAGGTAGGCAGACAAAGGCAGACAGACAGTCTGATGGGAGGGACTCGGGGGAAAGATTAAAGGAGTAATTTGAAAGAAACTCAAAGTGGGAGGGATTGAGCTCCACTTTCAGAGTATCTCTCTGGAGCATCCCCTGTTGTTTGCCTGGCAAGAGAAGGCACTGTTTTGGAAGCATAGATGGAAGCAGCCCTCGTATTGATTCTGTGTCAATGAGGAGGCGTGTTCATCACTTGTTACAGCTTGGTGTGACCTTGTAACTAACCAAGACTTGACGATCATCCCCTGCCCAAACACAAACAAAGAAAAAAACAAAGCCAAACACAATGAGGTGGTTTCTTGGACTGCTCCAATTCCACACGAAGGCGCCTGAGATGATGGTGGATGATGATTAAATAACAGGCTGGCTCGTCTCCCCTGCCGCTGGCCTGATTTGCTATGCAGCAGAGCCGCTGCTCTGGTCAGAGGATAACCATGTAATCAATGGAATGAAAAAGCTGCTCTGGCTGTGAAGGTTAAGAGGGGTACGGAGGCTTTCAGCCCACTCTGCGCGCCACACGTGCTCTGAAAACACACTCCAGACGCTCGGAGCGTTCCGCCTCCTCCTCCGATTCCTCCTCCTCCGATTCCTCCTCCTCTCACCTGTTCCTCGTCCCTCCCGTCTTTCTTTGACATTCCTTTATCTCTTCCTCTCGGCTCACTCCCTCCCACTGCCTCCGCCTCTTTCCGCTCTGATTACCCCTCCTCTTTTTTTCATTTTTTTTCCATCCCTCTGCATTTTCTCCCCATATCCTGTCTCCCACTATATTTGCACCCTCTCTCTCTGTCCTTCATGTACTTTCCTCTCTTCCTTCCCTCGCTTCCCTCCCTCCCCTCCTACCTTTCCCCAGTGTCAGCTGCTGTCACTGTGGCAAAGAAAGTGACCAATCAGAGCTCACTTCACAGCACCGGCTTCTCCCTCCCTGCCTGGCTTGTTTCTTCCATTCCTTCCCTCTCTTCCCTTCTCCTCTTCCTCCTCCTCCTTTCATCCCATCTGCCTCTCTTTCCCACCACCTTTATCAGCTCACCTCCTGGAGACAAAATGCGATGCATTATGGGAGACAGACGGCTGTCTAACGGGGTTAGTTGTGCACCGTGGCTTATCATCAGAGACACTGCTAATCCGATGTGTGTGTGTTTGTGTGTGTAGATGTACCATATGAGCTGATGAACCCATGCATGCACAAGCCCACACACACAAACACAACCTCACATGCTTACTCTCATATTCTCCAAATAGGAGGAAGAGGAGTAGGAAGAGGCCGACGAGACGTGTTTGTGTTTGTCAGTCTCTACCAGGAGAATATGATTTGCATGAAATAAGCATATTTGCCCTGCCTTGCAGCCTGTTTTTAGTTGTTTTGCTGAGTTTGAGAGTGAGCGAACGTCTCCTTCCCTTCACAATCACCTGTGTAACGGCAGCTAAAAGGTACAGAGGGACTATATAATCCCTTTCACTGCCTGGCTTATTTACACCTGCTTGTGTGCATGTGCTTCCTCCCCTCAGGTGCTGATATGTGCACATGATGAGCGGACTGGGGGAGAACTCCATGGAGCCTCTGAGCTCAGAAAACCGGAAACGCAAGCTCTCCACTTGCGACACACCCGGTCTGGGGTGAGTGTGTGAGATCGACACGTGCGAGGTGAACAAAGCAGGAAAGTGGGCTACTGGGTCAGTGGTTTTGCCACGCCGGGGGCCGTGCTGCTGCGATGAGTGAGAACTGGACTGAGGGCAAAGAGGATGGGAAAGAAAGGAGAAAGTTCTCTTTTTTGAGAAAAAGTTTCTACATTTTTTTTTGTCATATAACATCTAAATGCCTTCATTTATATGGGACGATAGGGACAAGAGGATCAATAAAATGTGCTTTCACACTGACAGGGCTTTTTATAGACATGTCTAAAACATGAGAGCAAAACATTTTTCCACACATCAGTTTAGCCTCAATGCCGATGTCCTCGCCCGGATGTGATGGTCTCTTTTTTTATAATGACTGTCTCTAAGAAGTCTGACTTTGGCCCCCATTTCTTATGTTTGGCTTCCAAGGATCCAGACTTTCCTGTAATCTTCCTCAGTGCCATTGAGCAGCCATTCTCCACGCTTTCTGAAGGTCTTTCAAAGCATTTCTTTGGGGATTGACTGCCTTTTTGATCATTTTCAGTGCAGTCCTTGTTCTGACCATTTCAGGCAAATGGTCTTGATTGGTCGTGATTTTATTTTTAATCTTAAAACACTTACATTTATCCAAAAAAACATTCAAGCAAAAAAAGGCACATAATCAGTGGATGAACCAGTGTTGCATCTGTTCATAACAGACAACTTAACTTAAATTGTGTCTGTGAAAACACTACTCTCATTTCTTCTATGGCATCTCTCAGAAATAAAACACAGTTTGACATAAATTTGTGTTTTTTGCAAACGATTTCAAGTGGGCTGTGTACTGTACTTAAAAAGTTTGAGGAAACTGAATAAACAGGACAAAAGAGGATAAAAGAAGAAAAGAAAAAACATCTACAGAAACTGAACTGTGACAGACAGTTATGTTAAGAAAAAAAAGAAATCCAGCAAAGAGCAGATACAGAACCTGAGAAATCCATCTGCTTCCACTGAAGACTCGTCAGAAATGGTCTCCATGGAAGGGCGGCTGTCAAATAGCAATTCTTAAGGATGGGAAACCAGAGAAAATGCTGTGGTTTTCCAAATGTCACCAGAACTGGACTGAAGATCAGCAGAAGCTGCTCTGACGGCATGAGGACGCCTCTCCACTGCCTGGGCCGCATCGTTATCGAAGCAGTGTGGGATTGTCTTCACAGAGAATGGAGCAAAAAGATGCCAACATCCAAAGAAGAGCTTTGGAAAATCCTCCAAGAAGCCTGAAGAACTTTTCCTGGAAATTAATTAAATTAGTTACAACAAAGTATCTAGGACGGTTCAGGCTTAAAGACTGAATGTGGTTTGGTTGTATGTTTCCTGGCCATTATACTGTTTAGAGAAATACATCTTTTGCACAGAGCAGCAAATATAACTCAGTAATATCAAGGGTGATGCTAATTTACAGATCTAACTGTGTCCTAACGAGCTTAGAGCATTGCGAGCTTACAAATGTGCTGCTGCAAGCATTTAGGAAATCAGGCCATGTTTCAATCACGAATAGCCGTTATTAAAAGTCTGACTGGGGGTGCTCAAACTTGTGCATTCTGACACATAGTAGACAATCTGAGAGCAACGAGCTAATTAGCGCGGTTTAGTCTAATCTGTACGTTTTCCCCTGCAGGTGTGAGAGGAAGCGGCGGGAGCAGGAGAGCAAGTACATCGAGGAGCTGGCGGAGCTGATCTCTGCCAACCTCAGCGACATCGACAGCTTCAACGTCAAACCAGATAAGTGCGCCATCCTCAAAGAGACGGTGCGCCAGATCCGCCAGATCAAGGAGCAGGGTGAGTGAAAACGCCGGCGCGGAGTCGGACCGGTTTGCCTGAAGTTAGGCGCGACTTTAAGGAAACTGTGTGTGTGTGTGTGTGGTGGTGGGGGGGGGTGCATTAGGAATGGTTTTGGGGAGAAGACGAGGCGGTCGAGGACAGCTGGGGGTTGGTGCACACACCCACACACACTCACACTCACACACACATGTACGCGCCTCCTCAGAACCCAGGTGCAAAGGACAAATCAGTCATCCCCCCCTAAACTTTCACAGCCTCAACTGTCTGTTTGGGTGGAAACATCAGCAGCCCTTTGTGAACCTGTCATGTCTGGGTTTGTGTGTGTGTGTGTGTGCGGTATGACCACGCACAACTGCATGCAGGCCTCGCTGAGACTGTTTTAGTGGACATGTGCAGGTAGTTGCATGCTTTTCCTTTCTTCCGTTGGTTCTGTTGCATGGGTCGTCACAGGTCTGCTCCCTTTACGCTGGGCTCACGTCTGCAACAAACCCCAGAATAAGCATCAGGGAACGTACGTTGTGTCTGCAGTAAAGACCTGAGTAAGCGTCCGGGGAACACGGTGCCACCTTTTAAGTCCAGGATTCAGGATCTGCCCTGAATCTCTGCAGCCGAGGCAGAAAGCGCCCGCGCTGAATTTAGCTCTTCCTTGATTCTGCTCAGCACAGTCAGCATCTGTCACCCCGACAGGAAGGGGAAGAGGCTACAGCTGGCCCTGACTGGCTGCTGACAGGTTGCCATAGTTACAGGAAGTGAAGACAGAAATGACACAGGCGTTCAGACTCATCTCCTGCACTCTACCTGTTCCTCTTCTCCTCCTTTGACTTTCACCTGCTCGCTTTGTCTTTTCCCGATCAGTCACTCCTGTTTATCATCTCACCTGGAGATGAATTTTGACCCCCTCCCCTCCTACCCCCTCCCCTCCCCTTCCTTCCCCTCCAACCCTCCATGTCTGCTCTGCAGCACGCTGAGATTCGCTCCAAGCGTCTCCTGATCCTCACAGAAGCAGCAGCCTCTTACGCTGGGTTTTGTATTCTACTCCTCTCGTTTTTCAGAGCTCACCTAACTTCCCTGCACCTAGTCGTGGGCAGGAAAGGCCTTTTTTCTTTGTGTGGGTATCCGTGCCCCCCTGGGAGCTAATCAGATAGAACGATTCCTGTAGCCCCCGCCTCCCTCTCAGACTGAGCCCCACATTGATACAACAACCAGACCTCTATCTCTTCCTCCTTCCACATCCCTCTGTCTCAGCTCTTTTATTAATTCAGGTTCCTCCGCTCCTATCCCTGCAACACAACCGCTTCCAGAGCCGCTCCTCTCTCTCTCTCTCAGCCCCAGCCTACCAGGCAGCGGCTCACAGCCTGACACTGAATATAAAGCATGAAGACGGCAGCTACCTGCTCCACATGCACCCAGACCTCCGCTCCTCACACAAACCTGCCTCCGTCCGTCTCCCTCCTCACCTGGAGTTTTGAACCCCCACCTCACTGGGGAAAAAAGAAAAGAAAAAAAAAGAGAAAAAAGTGAAGATTGAGAAACGCTGCCCCCTGCTGGCTTAGCTTAAGTAGTGTATGAAGGCAGTATCTTCAAGTTTCAGGTATCATTGATCTCGCCTTGTTACTCTTTTTTTTTTCCCCTTTTCACACAGCTCCGCTTGAAGATGTGTTTTTTTTTCTCCTCATGATGCAACTCATATCTTTTCCCTCCCCTCGGTCTCCTGTAGGAAAAGCTTCATCCAACGATGACGACGTGCAGAAGTCCGACGTCTCCTCGACCGGTCAGGGGGTCATCGACAAGGACCACCTGGGCCCGCTCCTGCTGCAGGTAAGTCCCGCTTCCTGACCACCGGTCGGCCACTTCTTCCCCGCTCTGCGCTGACTCCCTGCGCCTCTCTCTGCCAGGCGCTGGACGGCTTCCTGTTCGTGGTGAACCGGGAGGGCAGCATCGTGTTTGTGTCGGACAACGTGACGCAGTACCTGCAGTACAAGCAGGAGGAGCTCATCAACACCAGCGCCTACAACATCCTTCATGAGAACGACAGGGAGGAGTTTCACAAAAACCTGCCCAAGACCAACAGTGAGAAACACACACACACGTCAGCTCAGAAGTAAACCCTGCTTGACATCCTCCACGGGGCCGAGGTGTAAAGCAAACTTTGAGAGGTTACGTCAACGTAAACTTCCCCACTTATTTATTCATGCTCCTTCACTCTTCACTCCATCTCCTCGTCTAATGAGGAGCTCCTGGGAAGGCTGCTCATGTGCACGAGAGCCATTCAGATAACCCCCCCACACACACACTCACACACACCTGACAGAACGCACGTGTGCACCGGAGCACCCACCCACTTGGTGCTGAGCAGGCAGAGCGTAGCGCAGCTGTCAGTCACACTCAGTGGTCCAGACAGTGTAAAACAGAGCCGCGCTCCATTCAGATCCCACGGCAGCCATCTGGAAACTACATCCTGCTGAATAATGCACCTCCACACTTTCCTCTCCTTAAATCAGCATGCGCTTGCACGAGATTTCTCTCTAAAGTGCTTGAGTAAATGCTCTTATTTACTGCCTCCTCTCATTATTGTGTATATTAAAATGCTTAGGACAATAATGTGTTTTTAAGTGTGTGTGTGTGTGTGTGTGTGTGTGTGTGTGTGTGGGTGTGTGTGTGTGTGTGTG
>JAVQJG010281226.1:0-15282 GCA_036024015.1 Craterocephalus amniculus | reverse complement strand
CTCTGCTTTCAATTTATAAGGATCATATTTTGCAGAGATGATGTTCACATATTTTACTATGCTTTGAATTAGAGCTTTGGCTTCATCTGCATCATTTCAAAGAGATCTTCATTGAAAATGTGTGTGTTTTTTTAGGAGGAAATGAAATCAGTCATTTATTCTTGTGTTCCATCTTAATTTACTCGGAGTTAGTGACAGAAATACTGATACTTGCAAATCTGAACAAATTTCACAAGTGTTTCCTTTATTATGACACCAAAATTATTCAAATAGACCTTGTAGATACAGAGATATACTCTATTCATTTTGGGTATGTCGTTTTTGCACAGAAACTTAAAAAAGAGGCTAGGGTTTAAGATGTTAATCTACGAAAAGCTCAATATAAACAGTAACAGACCGCCGTGTCATGTTTGTGCATCTTTTTAATTGATTTGATCTGTTGAAGCAAAATCAGTTTCTTGTAGAGAATGTATGCTGTCAGCTAAGACACACAGGTTACATGCAGCAAATAATCAGTGGAGGGGTACGAAAAGATGCTCAGAGTAACACCAGGGAGAACAAGTCATTGGTGGGTGGCTCTTTCAGAATAATTTTATCCTTGCTTTGAAAGGTAAAAATATGGTCATGATATCACAGGTGGGAACCCTAATAAGGTTGCCTGACCATTGTATTATTTACTGTAAGTTTGGCTTGTCTTGGTCGACTGTATTCATAATTGTGAGACAGACATGCAAAGCTATCACCCAGCACCACGGTCATAAATATGTTCATGTTTTGAAAATAGAACAAATACTGAAAATCATTAAACCTTCTACACAAAAAAGTTTTTAGCAATGAGCACTTCCACCAATTGGTAAGTTATGTCTGTTGGGATCACTCGACTGTATTCAGGAAGCATTATCTCTGGGTAAAACATTGGAGATGCTTAGAGACGCATTGCTCGTGTTTCCTTTAGCAAACTGGACATGTTTCAAAAGTTTGGACACAGTGGCATTTTTATGAAATGTTATCAACTCCTTGTCATTATATCTGACAGCAAAACTGAAATAATCACACACTGAAATTGTAATTTGAGCAGGTGCAACTTGGTCTTCCTGGATGGCTGAATCTATGTGCACCTTTTTTTTAAGACAGTTTCTTTTGTGGCCATCAAGCTTTGCCTATAAATATGATAAAAAGCCTGACGCCATCAATGTAAAGAGTATATAGCAACATATGTGACACAACCGCATCCATAGTTTTTACCAAATACCATTTAAAAATACATACAACTAATTTAAACATGCTACTAACATTGTTTACAGAAAACTAAGACACTTATTTGGAGCATGTTTCTTCTTGTAATCACGTTGGAAGATGAAGGCAAACCTATGCTTCCATTGTTTAAAGGAGTCGGCACCCTGCAACAAATCAAACAGGGAGGTTGTACAATGACTGCAAGTGGGCAATATGCTCTGAGAACTGCTTTGTATATCAGTAGTCTCTGAACCAGATTCAGTGGCTTCTGTAGCTGGTGAACACCCCACATTTGTTTGCATAGTTCAAAGTAAAGCAGCATGAAAAGGCCATGGCCACTTCACCATCCAGAGTCCACTGCCAACCTGTATTTTCCCCAAATGGCTTTGAGCTTGGAGGTCATCTGGGCTTTCAAGATTGTCTTGCTGCTGTGAGGGAACATGTCTACTGTTCTCGCTGAATGCTTGATGAGGGCCTTGTGAATATCAGCGGTTACTGCCAATCAATATTTTCTTGGAAGTTGGAAGACTTGTAATTTAGAGTCACATGAAGAAGTAATTCCACTTCTTTGTCAGTCCACACAAAACTAAAACACATAGTTGCCATCTTCTGTAATTGTTGTTCTCCCAATTCTCTTTTTCAACCAAGCAGTTCGCGCACATCGCTTCTGCTGTTGAGTTGTGTTTTCCAGTCTTGTGAGGATGTGACGCACACCTGGGTGTAGCGTTGCAAAGTTTCACCACCCACTAGAGGCTTGGCATGCGCAGTACATTTTTCTAGCCCTCTTTGCATTTTTTCCTACACAGATGTAGGTTTCATTTCGCTGTTGGGTAGATGCTGTAGTTTTATGTGGAAACATTGTCGTGTAAACAACGGGTTTAATGCCTGGGAAGGGTAAAACGTGACAAACACAGACTGCTGAATAGATATTGAATGTGGTTAAGATGGTGTTTATTGGACTTATCACAAGGAAGTAGACGCTGTGGCACCTGCGGGGGAGAAAGGGAGATTCGGTTGTGCCAAATAGATTAAAACGCAATAACAAAACAGGATCTAATTCAGGAATACTCTGAAAAACAAAAACAAACAAAAGAGACTCCATATCTAACTTCTCTACAAAAAGGTCATCCAAAACATACAGTGGGAGGCAACAACCTCTAACCTAGTGTGTCTGTACATATTGAACTACGTGTCGTGCAGGCAATGCCACCCAGAATTTACCTGGAATTCGTAGGTGGGTGAACCAGTTTATACAGTATGTCTTCTGTAAAGAGAAAACTCCATGAGGGCAAATACAGAGGGTTCACCACCACAAGCTGCAAACCATTATTCAGCCTTCAAATAAAATGTCCTGATTCTGGAACGGCATTAGTTAGACAGACAAAAGTGACACCGACCTGCACCACAACCAAGGGAAGAAAAAAGTAGAAAGGGAATAGCTCAACTTTTGAACCTTAACTTTTTCAGAGATATTCTCAACTTAACATGGCATGTTTCATTTCAAAGACATGAGTAGATCTGAATAATCTGAAAAATGTATGATTCTAATTGCTCTTCCAATGTAAGCCTACAAAACACAGAGCCTTAGTGGAGTCAACCCAAAAAAGCTTTGCAGCTGAATTTGTTACTTTTCTAAATAACATTTTTAACACTTTTTATAGTGCCCTAAAACTTAAAAATGATTGGCAAAGTTATAAAAACAGGATTTTTTAATATACTGGTTTTATTTCACTTTGTCAGATTCTAAACAAAATGTAAAAACCTTTTTAAAACTGTTTCATATTTTTGTTTCAGTTGACCATGAAGGTCAACTGAAACAGGTTGCTGGTTCTAAAGCTCTACTTAATGTCAGATTACTTTACTTGGCTTCAGATGTTTAGAGTTGGTGTTTATGCCAAATCGTAAACAGACTGACAAAAAGCAGCAGGCAAAATGATGGAGCGGGAGAACCACGGTGACATTGTTGCATGGCCTTACAAAAGATAGCTGTGTGCTTAATTTGATTTGGAGCTAAAGTTGGGGCGGGGGCTTGAACGCCTCTGAAAGGGAGGTTACCAAATTGAAATGCAAATCTTAACATTTTGGAATTCATTAGGGTTGACACAGACCCATGAAACAACGGCAAAAAAGAATGAACAAGCATTGTGAAGGAAGGTTGGGGGAGTTCTTATTTCTTGCAAATTCTTCCTCTGAAAAGGAATGGAGAGAAATGAGTCTGACCCTCTGACTTTGGTCGTTTTTTTGCAGTGGCGTCCTTTGATTTATATAAAGCTGTGATCAACAGGTTGAAGAGCCCATATGGAGCAGGTGGATTGTCCCCCACTAGTAATGCTGCAACATATTAAAACATCTGCCAACATAGCCGAGTTTCACACTTACCCCTGGAGGTGTGTGAAACAGACGAAGGAATCATGATGACAAAATGATTTGTTAGAATTATCTCGTATATGTGTTGCCAGCTGCAAACTTTCCCTGGGTTTTATTCGAAACTACATCTCCAAGTTGCACTAGAAACTAGTCTGAACCTTCGCTTTTAAAGAATTAAAATGTTAAGGAATTTGGTGTTTTCTTTTATACATCAGTGCTGTCAGAAAAGCTCTATGCTTTCACATTCTTTGAAAGGTTTTATCACTGACTAATTCAGACACCTCACAAACAAGTCTGCATGCAAATGTTCAACGCACACGCACCCACACACACACACACACACACACACACACACACACATCTTTTCTTGATGTATATCAAGTACTGATCTGTATCTCCCACACACATTTCCCTAGAGAATTGATTAAAATCAGAGAGAGACAGGCCTTGAACATAGCTGCTTTTGTGTGAACAAACAAAAGCTGTTGGTAATTGGATTCACATTGAGAGAGGTATTTAAAACAGTCTGATAACCAACACAAGCTGCTGGCTTTTGTGGGCATTTAGTGACCCAGTCACCTTTACCAGTCTCGTTCTGTGCCAGCAAAACGCACTTATGTGAGGCCATTACTTTTTAACCATGAGTTATGCTATTCCAACAAATGCATCATTCAGAACAGCCTTTGTGATCATTTACCTCTGGTTCCACTATTTTCCTTCCTTTCGGGACACTTAAATATGCTATTCATTCTCTTCAATTTGAAACACACAAACAGCAGATTTTCAGTACACTTAGCATAAAAGTTCACCTTCTGGGGTTGTTTCAAGTGATTAAATGCAACTTGAAGATAAAGAGGTCCTGCAGGAGGCTGACGTGACCTATGGGAGTGTAATCCAAGCAGGGCAAATACCACAAGTTACAGATAATTAAACCAGTGAAGGGCTGATTAGAGACAGCGAGACAAGAAATCAATGAAACATGGCCAGACAAAGTGTGTCTGATTGTTTACATACCTGGAACGGGGAGGGAGAGGAGGAAGGAGAGAGAGAGAAATGACTGCCATTTTATGTCGGGGTTTGAGGTGAACAAGATAGAGATCAACTCCAGATGGCTCCAGTCAGAGGGCTTGGGGCTCAGGGGATACTACTGCCTCACAATTCATTGCTCACCCAGACTCCGACACTCCATTACGCTGCTTCTAAACCTGGATTAAATCCCACCCCAGCCCTGATTGTCCTTCCACCTCGACTCCATCGTGTTGACACTGGCCTTCCCAGGCTGAGTGAGCAGCTCCACCTGATAGCTTTAACTGCACAGCCCAGCTCCCTGGGTCCTGGAAGATTAGCCCAAGAAAGCCAAAAGTGATCAAAGAAGTAGATGATTAGACCAAAGCTTCAGGGCTGTCTGGCTGTTTTAAGTGTATTTGCATAGAAGGTTGTCCTGACAGAGATAAGCAGAGAGAAGGCTCATAATCAGCTTCATGGATGATGAGTAACTTTTTGCTTATATGAGTTTCTTATCTGAGTTTAGCTACACATTATACCATTGAGTGTTTACATTTTTATGTTAAAGTGAGTGTTCTATCAATATTTACCCTTTATGTTGGTTGTCTGAGGGCAAAGAGAGTTCAGCTTGGTCTTAGTTTCACCGGAGAAATGGCAAGTATTTGAGACAAAGTGATTAACAGCTGGTCTGTGCATTGACATTAACTGCGATATACAAAAACATCTCAGATGACTATTCCAGGAAACAAATATTTCAATTTTCTATTTGTGAAATGTATTATAGGAATGATAAAATATTAATTTGACACTTTAAAATTTTTAGTGACTCACAGCATCAGTAAAACAAACGTAAACAGAAAAAGAGTGAATTTAGAAATTCAAGTTGAACCCCTGACCTATTAAGAGGAATGAATTATGTACTTACTGTTTCTGTGTGTCTTTGCCACTGTTGAAGCAGGGAAGCTGCAATACTCCATCAAATTTATTGTTCCCCAGTCCCAATGTTACAGCTCAGATTCTTTAAGGGACCTTAAAGAATCAAACATTCAAACAAATTTTAAGCTAGGATAGAAATAAAAATGTTACCCAATGTATAGGACAAGAGGTGGCAAAAGGCAAAACAACTAAGGTCCCATCTGCCATCAGTTATCTGTAAAATATTTTAAAATGATGTTTTTAGAATGGAAAGATACAGTCAGTACGCTCCATATATATCAATCCTTTCATTTTAGCTGATAGAGTATTTAGCAGTACTTCTGCCAGGTTAATTGTACTCACACTAAGTGCACAAAACGATAAATATTTATGACTGTATTTATTCTGTGTGCATTATTAATTGTACTAAAAAAGCCCTCCAAGAAGATCTCATTAGGGTGGGAAATTAGTCAAAGCTAATAACGCTCATGGTTTACAAAGCCTTTTTGAGCATCTTTCCACATTTCCTCTCTCATTTCACCAGAGCTGAAGTTCATAAACTGAACTGTGCATGCGTTCATTACAATTAGTATTTCCTCAGACTGCGTTGACTGGAGAAATTGTCTGTGATTAAATATTAGCTTGAATATAATTAGCATTTATTAGCAAACTCTGCTATGGTAGATAATGAAAATCTTAATGAAATGCTTTGTTGAATTTTTGTTTCTGGAGGGGTTGACTTTTTTTTCTCAGGTCAAAATGCCTCCGCTTAAAGTACAATACACGTTTCGGGTTTTTTTGTGCATTAGTGAGTTAAAATGTAGACAGCAGCTATAATTGTAACATCTAACTATTGGACCTTTCACTGGGCTTTGAGTCCGTCTGTTCCATTCTGCAGCCTACAGTCAGTTTAATAGGCTCCTCTGTCTGGTAGAGCTATTACCAAATCCAGCACAGACCATTAGGCCGCATGGGCTTAATTGCACATTAATTGGCTAATTAGTTCTGTACTTTGTTTTTCTCCCATTTTCTCAAATCTTTTCCCTCATTTTGGCAAGCAGTTGGTCATCCAATAGATTTTTACTTTTGTCATTAAGCTTTTCAGCACAGTGAGAAAATATAGTGGTTGACTGGAAATTTGCTGCAGGAAATAGTTTCTCCATGTGGGTGGGAGCCATGGCTGAGAGGACTGATGGAGCCCCAGGTCGTCTTCCTCCTGTGTTATCATGTTGACCAACAGTACATGCTGTGTTTATATGTCTCCCAGCATAGAAACCAGGAAGAAGCATGCATAGTTAAAAAGGCAACAACCCTAGTCCGCAAGGTGCATTATTTATGAACTTTTTAAAGTGATTTTATTCATCCCGTCCTCGTATTTCTCCTCGCCATTATCGTCTGCGCTTTAGGCATGTGCCTCAACATTCTCAGATTGCTGCTATTAAACCCAGGGAGCCATCTGATGGAGTTATCAAAGTAAATGTTTGGAGCATTTGATAGCGTTTGAAATATCCACCTATAATAAAGCTCTCCGGGGAAAACAGGCTTTTCATGCAAATAAGCGGGTGTCTGATATCACACAGTGTCGAAATATCCACATTTATCTCAGTGCTGTCAACAAATACAAGCAGCACCTCCTGATATGGAAGTTGATGTTTGGCTGGATGGGAGATAAAGAAACAGTGTTCACCATACAACACTGCGCCGGACGCCACGTAATGAAGTCATTATCTTAAATCCAAAAGCAGTACAGCTGTGGTGTGAGTTCAGGGCGATTTCGTTGTGCGTGTGGTAAACATGTGGAAGCTTGACAATTACAGAGCAGACAAGACGTGAAAGAATTAAAACAAAAGAATATATTTGTTTTGGACTGTTAAGCCTAACCCTAAGTGGTGGTGTGTCGCACTGTACGAGAGGCATTGGGGAGCAGAAAGGAAATCGGAAAATGCAAATGTAGCAATGGACTGTGGGCTGCTTTGCCTAATAAGCAAAGCACTGGTGTCTTATGCCAGGCCATTATAGGTCCCCTACTGATTAGACAAGTTAAAGCTCATTCCTGTATTATTCCCAGAAGAAACGGCATTTGCCTTTGTCTCTGTGCTAATAATAGCCATAAAGTGTGATCACTCCATGTGTTAAAATGCTCCCAATAAACATTGGTCTGTTTTCGTTTTGTCTATTATTCATCTCATCCAATTACCATTCTAAAGGGGAGTGTTTTTTGCCAGGCACAGAGGGGATAAGAGATTAAAAGGCAATGAGGAAACATCTGTGTCTCTGCTTTGCCACAAATCTGCATCTCATTCCTACCACTGGCATTTAAATAGACAGCGCCTACAACGCAGAGAAGAAAGTAAAACGACAAGGCTCATAGGGCTAGCGAATAGAGGAAAGGGTTACCATAGTAACACATACCTCACAAGGGTTTATGGGCAGCATCCTATCACATGCTATCAGGAATTACCATAAATCTTGTAGCAGGGAGGGCGGTGGTTAAGGTGCACCTCGGCGGTGAATGACAATGTGTTGATCCCCCATATCTGCAGAGATGTATTCAGCCACTTTAAATCAAGAGGAAAATGGCATCAAATTTAGCTTGTGACAATAGAAAGATGGAGAGTCCCTCTAGTACAATTTTATCCATAAGCCTGTGTGCAGATATTGAAAATCAGAGCGCGTGCAGACTGTTTGTTCATGTCATTTTGTCGATGAATGACTGTAAAATCAAGGCTTAGTGGAAAGGATGATGCACTATAGAGGCACACATTTATGCCTGATATTCTTTGACTGGGTGTCATCGTGTTCGTTGCACAGCCGTCTGCACAGAGTCAAAGCCAGGAGTGAGAATTGTGTCAGAGCACAGCACTACATCAGTGCAATTTCCACAAATGGCATCTTTCCCCAAGCTCCCATCCTCTCGACCTCTGGCGCTGAGCGGCGACGCTGAGAGCATTATCAGATGTGTTTGAGCAGCTCCCGTCAGCACAACCCTGGTGGGCGGTGCAGATATCGAGTGACCTTTTCTGCATGGCTCCCTGATATTAACGCAATCTCCCCGCCTTATTACCATGGGAACATTTCACAGAGTATTAGACTTAATAAATGACTTTTTTCCTGGGCTTCCATCTTTCCTCTCCCTTCGCCATTTTTCTCCCCGTTCTCGCTCGCTCTGCTCCCCTCGTCCTCAGTGCTCCTGAGCCGATAACCCGACCTCCCCAGGGGCCCGGCCTCCATAATCGCGTCAGTTCATGGCCCTCTTATTCCTGCAGAATTGCTTAATTGGTATGTGTTCTACATAACTGTTGGAGTATTATACTCACAAATGAAGGTTAGAACCTCAGTGCTTGTAATCGACTGAAAGAAATTGATTTGTGCTCAGCTGCCCTTCTGGGACGGGACTTTATGGTTCTCTGAAGAAATGAAGCTTTTATAATTGTGTGTTCTTTCCTCTTCTCCTCTGCTGTTCTCTTTCTCTTTTTCTCCTTTTCTCCCAGCTTATTGCTTTGATGGCATTCATCAAATGGCAAGATGACAGCGACTTAAATCTGATGTGTCCGTGCTACACTGCATTGGGCATGCATAGCAAAGGTTAATTTGTGTCTTTATGCTAATCAGAGTTGAAGCATTCTGTCAATAAAAAAACTGATTGTGTCATGCATGATGATGCACCAGGCATGAATTTCCCAATTTAAATGAAACTTGACTATCAAGCTTAAATAGTGCCATTCTTTATAGATTTGTTTCAAAAGCCCAGTAACCACAATTAACAAGAGCCCTAAATCATGGAACTCAATAATCAAGGGGTCCTAACATTGCTCTGCTGCAATTAAATAAAGGTTAGCAGGAGGATATGCACATTAGTAGGTGTACTATTAAGCATTACACTAGGACACATAGTTGTTTATTGCAGAAGTCTTTACCTTTCATTGTCTTGCAGTATTATTTTAATTCATTCTATTCCCTTTCTCCTACTACGTCTTAACTATCTTTTATATCTGATCAATGTGATTGTGGTGCAAAATAAAAACTGAATAGCATCGAAGAAGCTGAAAATAACACAGACCTAATGTAACAAAATCATTCTTCCTCAGTCAGTAGGTGTAAAATCAGGCGGACTAAACTGTAGGACTGTGTTACTGCACCTGTCTGGCAGGCATCTTATGCATAACAACTCCCCCTGACTTAGGTGACCGTAGATTATTCAAGCCTGCTTTCCAGGTGGGCAGACTCACATGTACTCAGTGCAGAGGTTTGCTCAGCACAAAACACATCACATTTCACGCTTGCACTAATGTCATTCTGCAATTGAAGAGTAGTGAGAACTGGCAGGTGGTGTTTACAAATGAGAGCAGCCCGTACCACAAGCCCACCCTGACACCAGATGCTGATTTGATTATGCGGTGGCATGTAAGAGTGTATGAATGTATGTAGCAGGCGAGGTGGCGCATTCAAAGTTGATTAAGTGAAACAGAAATGACTGTCCCTTTGATTTATCTTGTTTTTTCCCAAACTGAGCTGTCCTGGTTAAGATTGATGAAAGACTTTCATGGCATGGGAGCACAGACTGTAAAATTGATGGGCGGCCCCTCCACATAGGTTTCTGAAGAGCTGGATGAAGCCACATTGGGCGGTTCCTACTGTCGCCATCTTGGCAGCGTCCCCCGTCTTGTCCCTCCTGGAAAATACAAAAATGGGCAACGAGGTGGCGCTGAGAGGAAGGCTGTGAGCACGGGGACAGATAATTGACAGCCATCAAACTCTGAGCTGCCTGTAGCTAAAAGCTAAGATTAAATAATATCTAAACAGATACGTTATAAAAAAGAATTCACTCCCCCCACAGTTGTCATGAAGATACACTTGACTTATTTAACCTAAAATATATATTTGTACCAGGCTGTAAGCATGTCTATTTCTGCTGTGAAGTTAGCCTTTTTAACATGGGAGTCTATGGAGATTAACTCCCTTTTGGAGCAGCCCCTAGTGGATATGGGGGGAACTGCAATTTATAACTTTACACGCATGCATGGGATTGTTTCATGACGAGATGATGCGTTCTGAAGTCAAATTTATTAAGATGAAACCTTTTTTGTTGCTTTATCTTCTTGGGAAGCCTTGTGAATTAGTTTCTTTCTACATGTTTAAGATGTGATTGCCATTTGTGTTGCTGTTGTGATCAATTTAACTGGAAAATAGCACACATCACCGCTGTGATTCTACTCTCAAAGATTTAGTTTCTCGAATGCTCACAGCACAGACATGTTGCACATGATTATCCATTTTTGAAGAGCTTTCAGATCCAATTTGCCTTGTGTTAAAGTGAGTGGATTCATGTGCAGTTCACAACAATGCATGAACCTTTCTCCACCCACGGAAAGGATGAATAATCCTGTAGCATTCTGTACAAAAGAGAGATGAAGACACCTAGGACATTTTAATAGCTCAGGTTGAGACCGCATGATTACCTTCAGTTCATGTCCAGTCTTAATGTAACTTTCCCTACTTTTAGTCCTTGGAGCATCTTGATGGAAACAGATAAGCTTCTCTTATCTGTTCCCTGTCCTGCTACCAGCTATAGTGGCACAAGCTTTTTCCTCCTGATTCTTTGATATTTGCACATAAAATAAATGTCACCATAACACCCAATAATCTGTGCACACACACACACACACACAGATATATAGAATTAGCTCATGTAAAACTCCAACACAACGTGGAAGACAGAGAAGGACAAAGACACTAAGATCTCATAAAACACAAATTACAGGTTTAAAATGAAAAAAGATTTGTATTTTTTGTACATGTTTACTCTTCCTACTTGAATTTTACTCTCTGTAGCTGGAACCCAGTGAAATTACAGATTCTGCTCACTCTACCGTGGCTTCAGTCATATAGATAAAGATAAAAAGTACAAGGCTAAATTCAACGATTTTCATTTTTAATGGCAAGCACAACTGAATGACAGATGGTGAGAAGTGGAGGCAGAGCTGAATTTTATAGTTGATGGTCATAAGCAGTAAGTGCTGGCATGACGAATGCATTAGAAATGCACTTTAAATGGAACGTTACTTATTCTATGATTCATTTCTTGCTCGCATAATCACAAAATTCCAATCTGATGCTGAGGCAGAAAGTGTGTATATTATATATTTTGTTGATGTATCTGATTTTGATATACAGACAGACTGGTAGATAGATAGATAAACACATAGATAGCATGGCCTTAATGGGGATATTTCTTATTTTTCAGTCCTCATTAATTACTAGCAGATGCACACAGAGCTTTGACAGCCCGAAGCGGCTGCAGCACTCAAATCCAAGCTCCTAATCAACTTTGTGTGATTTAACACCGCATCCTGAGTATTAGTATTCTGGAGCTGGAGCCCTCTTGGATTGAGGCTAGGATTATCCAAGATTTTAACATCTTAGCTAAGCTGGTTAACACCTGTTTTTATTGACATCTGAACACCATCCAAGGCACCTTGTCCTCTGTGATTGTACAAGATCCTTTCTTGTTCGTTTCCTGTTTGCCGTCTCCTTCATTTAGGCCATCGCCTTCTATGACCGTCTTCTCTGTTTATGTAGGGAGAAATTCAGCCACTTCCTTAAGGATTACCAGTGAAATCAGTAAATTTGTAATGTGCTACATCAGAGGCAAGTCAAAAGCTTCCACAGTGACGTCGTTTTGTTCGCTCTTTGTGTTTGGATCTGTTTTCAGACCAAAGTCTAGACATGACCTGCAGTTTCAAGAATCCCTTAATTGAATTTATATATTTAAAAAAAAATTTGGAGTAGTTTACCAGATATAAAAGAAAACAGGCTCTCTTTATGTGTTTATGCAACTTAATATTTCCTCCGGGACACACTATGAGGGGTTTCTTTGAAAAACATTTAGTCAATTGATACAACTTCGGGTATTATATTCTACTATTTGGCTGCAGAGCCGAGGAAATAATCAGACCTCTGTCTTGTCGTTTTCAAAGTGCTTTTCCAAGGACAGCGGGGGAAACTTTGAAGAATGGCGCGGGATTTGTGTAAATCATGAGATATGGATCCTCTTGAGCGTAACAGGCATTAGAGCTGAGCCCTATCAATGATTCCATTAACCTAAATTCCAAACCAGGCTCCACAACCGCCATATTAACCTCACGGATTTTACCAAGCTCTTGATCCTTCGCTATTTAGATTGACAGAAGTGAATGGTCGCTCACATTTATCTGGCTAACAGTTCTTTCCTGCCCTGGTCTGGGAATTATGTGTAATATGATCCCATGCCTATCCTGAGCGTTTATGTGTCCACATGCTTTCTGGTTATTTTTTCAAACCCTATAGCTGTCGCAGAAGCTGATTTGGAGATGATAAGGTATTCAACGTGTACTCGGACAGAATCCCAATCCGTCGATTTTTACCTTTAGATGAACAATAGCCATTTCAGGCTAACAGCGGGGAAACAAGCTGAGAAGAGAAAGAAACGAGTGTCTGCCTTCATTAGGACAAAGGGAGGGTGAGCAGGAGAGCATCTGACAAGCCAGTAACGCCTCATTGTCCCTGATCTCAAGTTTCATAAATTTCCACGGCTCTCGTTAACGGACGTGTCGCTGCTGTCACCAGGCGCTAACTCGTTATCTCCTCAATGCCATAAAACGCTGTAATTAACATTCAACAACTGTAACCGATCCAGCATTGCTCCTCTCTAGCTGATAATTGCCACACTATTGTGTTTGCACATAAGTGGGCCTTTTGTATGTGTGTGTGTGTGTGTGTGTGTGTGTGTGTGTGTGTGTGCAGGGAAACACATTTTTCTAGTTCATTTTGAAAGTAAATAGAGGTGATAAAGATGCATCTAGGTGTAAAGGTGAACGCTTTCCTCCAGAGTTATTGCATTTATTCAGTCGTCAAAAACTCTTGTCACTGGTTCTTTCAGAACTTTTCTGCAGTTATCTGGAAATGTCAGTCTTCCATCCAAGAGACACATTTAGGCTTTTATTGTTAGTTACATCAGAAATGTTAATTGCAATGTGTCTTTGGCTGCCAGGATACCAACTGTAAGGTTATTTTTGTTTCACCATTCTTCTAAGCCATGCCATGCTTGAACATCTTAACTCTTAAATCATGTCTTCCAGTTCAACAAATAAACGTCATTTTCCTGCTGCTATCTGCTAGCAATGACACATTGGCAGAACCTTCTGCTCTTATCGATTTTTTTTACACCTTTTCAAGGATCAGATTTTGTGTCACTGTTTTTTGTCGATATTCAAAGTTGTCAGCTCTGTTTTAGAAGGTAATGCTTTTGTTTTCCCCTCAGCTGCTCCTGTCTGACCTTACCAGAGCAGCTTTCACAATAAGGCCTTATGAATAATTGGTCTGGGTCAACTGATACTCTCTGGCTCCACACTATGCTGTCATCTACTCCACCCGGGCCAGCCAAAAGCCAATGAACTGTGTGCAATTCTGCTCAATTGAATCAGTTAAAGTTGATGCGGCTCTTGCTATTTGAAGGTAACTGGCTAGATGTAAGTTGATACAGGCTACCCTTGAGGCCAAGTGCAGAATAGGAGAAGGGATGTCAAATTAGCAGTGTCACCGGGGCCTCGTTTAGAGGCTACCACGGTGGTCTGTCACAGATATACAATCACCTGGAGCTTTATCTGTATGCTCCTGGCTCTGTATTTCAGTCTCTAGAGATTAGAGCAGCGCCAGGGTAAGGTTTCTGAGAGCCAAGACATCCCCAGGAGGACAAACAAAACCAAACGGTTGCATAGTGTTTCTTGTCCTGGTTTCATGTTCGGGTCAGAGGAGATGGAGTGCAGGTGTTTGGGGATTCAGGTGTGTATCTGCAGGATGGGCTAAAAGCTTTATCCTCAAACACACTTTAAGCTTGTCTATTGTCTCTCAGATTGTTCCATTTTACACTACATGAAGTTTCATATTTAGGTTTCATGCCACCACTTGAAAGTCTCTGAAAACTTGTCAAAGATAAGTAAAATTATTCTAAAAAATTTCTTGTTGTTGCAAATTCCAGAATCATGCTCACCTTTATTAATAGGACTTTTTAAAAATAGATTTATGAAGTGTTGTTGTGTTTTGTGTCTCTCACTGATCAAGATTTTCCATCATGCGCTATCAGATGCATGAAAAAGAAACTTGTCTCTTTATTTCACAAGACGTGTATCAGTTTGTGTCGGACTGCGGCTTAACCCTATATAAAGATACCCTGCTCTTTCAGCAACTTACAGCGCCCTTTGTGGTTTTACACGTTTGCACAACAGGCATGCAGGTTGTGGTTTTTCTCACATTTTCACAACGGATCACCACTAACGACACTGCTGTGTGAGTGTGAACTCTCACGGCTTCTTCTTCCTTCCTGTTAGTTTTTAGAGATCGACTCAACATCATTATGATAGATCAGTTATTTCTCCAGTAAGACATCTCACGCACATTCTTTTTCTTGGTACAGTTTTTGCTGTCAGGACTGCTGTCAGATTCCTTGTTTTTGACTAAATAACAAACATGTTTGCTGTGTTTAGAGTGGTAAAAGATTCCATGCTTCTGCTCATTAGAAACCTGCCACAAGGTCGGGCCATAGAAGGACCCAGGCTTCTTTTAAGGTTGTTTTTAGCATAAAATCCTTAGGCTCAATAAAGTATTAAAGCGGATCAATGCAAGTCTGGGTATGTTTACCATGCAGTGCGCACCCCACAGCTGTAGGGGGAGCTCCAGAGCGAGAAACTAGGCGACAGACGAAGAAGAATGTTGTAAACAGAG